>OU015497.1:170565814-170660814 GCA_907164885.2 Dolomedes plantarius | reverse complement strand
AACTACCACTACTTTACCATATGTTTATTCACAGCGGCCGTGATTCCCGAGAGCTATAGGGTATTTTCATCTTATGTGATTGCTAATTCATAAGTTGTATAGAAATAGAAAACACGACAGAATATAATTGCAGAAAAAAATGAATATTAATAAAGAAAAGATTTTTGGAATATTTTCTGGTGTTTTTTTCTATTTCTTTGGGGGGGGGGGGCAGGGCCCCTTGGGCCCTCCTGGGTGCGCCACTGGGTTGCAGATTCCATTTTACATAACTTTTCGCCTTCCCCCCACGACACATGCCTACGAAATGTTCTAACCTCTTTGTTACAACAGAGTTGGCGGAATAATTGGCGAGCGCTAGGTCGCCGATATCCAGGTGGTTCCCTCATCAACGTCACGTGACGGAGCCAGCTCTGCAGAGGGAGTTGATCAATCAGAGATTTTGATTGATCAATCAGAGCGCCTTTCACCACCAGCCGAGTCGGACGCAGCCATGAGAAGGAGAATGGAACAGATTAGCGGGATTCCAGTTCCAGTGACCAGACCCTACGTGCCGAGTTATCGTCGCCCTCCGGACGCTTAGATGGCTTCATCTTACATTTTGTTATGGCATTAAGCCACGGGCCCTAAGACCACTTTCTTTTCTTCTATAATTAATAAACCCAATGATCATTAAGAATTTTAGTCATATTCTGTCATTTTGTGTCCTTTTATTTTTGCAGCTCGAAATGAAAGGAGGTATCTGTTGCAATGGCTGACAACGGTGTTGATGGCTGACACCGTTGTCAGCCATTTTGTTAATATGTCTCTACTATAACACAACGCAACCAACTCCCCCCAGTTAATAATCACCACACCAGCCGACACTCTGTCTCCAGCAACCACAAAGTTGCTGGTTAAAGAAATTCAAGGGCTACGAAAAGAAGTTGTAGAACTTCGACATTCTAGAAGTGTTTCTAGAAAATACAATCGTCGTCGATACCGCTCTAAGTCACGAGATAAAGATTCAACAATTTGTCATGCAAAATTCCAATCATGCAAAATTCCAACAAAAACCAAACAAATGCAATCCGCCCAGTTCATTTGCGGGAAACCGGGAGCGGGAAGAGTAACAGCAACGGACCTCTCCCCAGCACCCCCTCGTCACCTTTTCGTGAGAGACAAAAAGACGGACATGTGTTTACTTGTTGACTCTGGATCTGAAGCCAGTCTAATAACCGCTACCAGACAAGATAAATCACGGCCAGTTCTTAAAACATTTCGTGCCGCTAATGGCACCAAAATTAATGTTTATGGTCGAAACAGTATTACTCTTAGTTTAGGTTTACGCCGATCGTTACTTTTTCTTTTTACATTTGTGATGTTTCATGTGCTATTTTAGGAGCTGATATCCTGCATTATTTTAATTTAAAACTTGATTTACGGAATCACCGTCTTATCGAATCCATTACTCATTTAAAAACTCCTGCTAAATTAAGTTTGCAATATTTTCTCTGTAAAACCTAATTGTGTTAATAATGTATATGGTAAATTATTGCTAAAATTTCCTGA
Source organism: Dolomedes plantarius (assembly GCA_907164885.2). NCBI lineage: Eukaryota > Metazoa > Arthropoda > Arachnida > Araneae > Dolomedidae > Dolomedes > Dolomedes plantarius. Next base: position 170,659,266 of record OU015497.1, on the reverse strand, counting down.
AATTACAAAATTACCGGTCCCTAACCAACCGGTAAAGCACAATACTGTGCATTACATAAACACCAAGGGACCTCCAGTTGCGGCTAAACCTAGACGGTTAGCCCAGATCGGCTAAAACTCACTACAGTTGAATTTCAGCAGATGCTACAGCTTGGTCACATGAGACCCTCCAAACGTAATTACTCTTCGCCTTTGCACATGGTGCCGAAGAAAGGATCTGTCGATTGAAGACCTGTTGGTGATTATCGTACTCTAAATGTGCAAACTATTAAAGAGAAGTACCCTATCTCCTGTATGGCAGATTTCACTGATGAATTACATGGTAAACAAATCTTCAGTCACATTGACCTGATAAAAGCATACCACCAAATTCCCATCAATCCTGATGATGTACATAAAACTGCGATTTGCACTCCCTTTGGTCTTTTTGAAAGCACGCGCATGCAGTTTGGCCTTTGCAATGCGTCATCTACCTTTCAACGCTTTATAGATGAAGTAACTCGTGATTTAGGATTTGTTTATGCAATTTGTTGATGACTTGCTTGTCGCCTCAGATAATGAAAATGAACATATGCAACATCTTCAGTTGTTGTTTTCCAAACTTAAAGAGTATGGACTGTGCATTTAATGTTGATAAATGTCAATTTGGGCAAACCACTATTGAATTCTTAGGATTCAAGCTTTCAGCAGAAGGAATTGAACCCCTTCCTGATCGCGTTTCATGCATCCTGGAATTTCCCCAACCGACTACCTTAACGCAACTACGGCGTTATTTAGGTCTTTTCAATTTTTATCGACGATGCATTCCCAAAGCTGCCGATATTTTAGCTCCTCTCGTAAAATTCCTTGAAGGACACAAAAATAAGAAAAAACATCCCAGTTCCAGTGCTAGCAACACTGAGCAATTACAATGGAACGAAGAAGCAACTCTCTCCTTCACTGCTTCAAAAGAAGTTATAGATCAAGCTACAGTATTAAGACATCCTGTTCCTGGTGCCCAGGTAAGTTTATGGGTTGATGCTAGTAATGTCGCGATTGGTGGATCCTTAATTCAACTCTCGGAAGAACAGTGGGAACCCATAGCATTCTATTCTTGTAAACTAAATAAGGCTCAGAGGAATTGGTCAACTTACGATCGTGAATTATTTGCTATCTACTCTTGCATAAAAAAATTCAGGCATATGCTAGAAGGTCGCAATTTTGTTATTTATACATATCAAAAACCCCTTATATTTGCCTTCCAACAAAATCCTAATAAATGTAGCCCTAGGCAGCTGCGCCATTTAGATTACATTTCGCAGTTTTCTACCGATGTTTGGTACACCAAAGGTTCTGATAACACCGTGGCCGACGCAGTATCTCGCATTGAGATAGACTCAATTTCTCCTAATGTGCTAGACTTAAAGAGTTTGCCACTGCTCAGACCGGTGATGACGAGCTGAAACAGCTTATCGAATCTGACACCTCCTCTTTAAGATTGGAAAAACACTATTTTCCACTCTAAGATATATATTTATACTGCGATATGTCACAGACACATCCTCTACCTTTTGTTCCTAAAAGTATGCGACAATCTGTTTTTGAAACCTTGCATTTTTTCTCCCATCCAGGTATATCAACCTCTTTAAATTTAATCTCTAAACGATTCGTTTGGCCTGGCATGCGTAAAGACATAAAATCTATGGTTCGCAGCTGTACCAAATGTCAAAAAGCTAAAATCTTTCAACATACCAAATCACCAGTTGGTACCTTCTCTGATCCTGATGCTCGTTTCGTCCACATACATATAGACTTTATTGGACCTCTCCCACCCTCAGATGGCAATCAATATTGTATGACCATCATCGATAGGTTCACCAGATGGCCCGAAGTCATCCCTACACCCGATATGACCGCGGAAACAACTGCTCGAGTATTAGTACATGGTTGAATCTCCAGATTTGGATCCCCTGTTACTGTAACTACTGATCAGGGTAAAAATTTTGAATCTGCTCTCTTCAAAGAGCTCACTAACATATTAGGATGCAACAGAATCCGAGCATCTGCTTACCATCCACAGTCCAACGGTATCATTGAAAGGTTTCATAGTCATCTCAAGGGCTCTCTTAAAGCGCACAACCAAACTAAATGGACTGAGATCCTGTAACGAGGAATTCGTTACAGGTTCCTTTATTTTAATTTAATTTAATTTAATTTGTGTAGTTCTCTTAAACTTTAAATTATAACTTTAATTTTAATCTTAAATCTGCTTGTAATGTTTCCTTTCCTTATCTGATAGTAATTTATTTTTTTCCCAGGCTCTTAGTCATGGGAGGTCTCTGTAACCTTTAAGTCCGTTCGGTCGGTAATTGAGAATAGCCTATCTTCTAACATCTGGCAGTGCAATTTGCCGTCTTATATTCTTTAAGTCTTTGTCAGCTAGATCCCCTAATTGCTACCCTCGTGTCCACGAAATAAGATGTCTTTTCTTCCCTGTTTCCGTGTTTTTGTTAACAGCATTGATGGGTCTTTTTAATGCTAAAGGCTCCAGTTTCCCTTTTCCGCGCCTGCGGCGAACGTAATTTATTACGAGTATCTTGCATGGGAAACAGTTTTTCTCTGAACAGGCGTTTGGGCTTCGCGCTGCTTGACCAGCTCCTCTGATTGGTTAAGCTCAGCCAGTCTCGGCCAATGAAACTCCTTAAAAGGGTTCTTCTGGCATTTTCTTCTGGCAAGAGGAATGTGGTACTTAAGGTATCCAGTTTTGGCGATGCTTCGCGTATTTTATTTTATGGACACAAGGTGTTGGCAATGTGTTGAGGCGCTGTTAAGGTTGTCTTTCTCCTCTCCCTTCTGCACGCCTTGGCGAGATTGGTTGTACGGCAACCTTTCTCTCCTTGCGTTGTCCAGGGCTGAAAAAAAAAAGAGATGCGATGCAGAGATTTAGAATTGCTTGGTAGATAAAAACTTGCTCTAAGAGACCCTGAGCCGGGCTTTCGGTCCTTTTTGGTTTGGCCGTGGCTTGGTGAGGGGGATGTATTTTTTATTGTCGAATAGTGAGTACGAGTGTATTCTATTGATCTGATATTTGTGTATATATACTTTAAAAAGGAAATTCCTTCAATACTATTATTTTTTTTGATGATCTTCTAATAAGTGGTCGTGTAGACCTGAAGCTCTTTTCTAGTATGTAGTATTACGTTTATTTGTTCCTGTTATAATTCAGTAGTCAAGATATACATTGCATCTTTTTATCAAGAAGAATAAAAACTTATTTTTTCTACCAACAAGTCGTTTTTGAAGAAGTTTTCTTCCTCAGTATTTATTTTTTATAAAGAGTAGTTGTGAGCAGCTTCCAAACCTGTGATAATTCAATCCTGCGGCACAATGATCTTCAACGTTTGTTTCCCCAGCAAATCTTGTACTTCCACTATGCAAAATCTTCCGGTTGAACTTGCGTCTTAAATGCTCCGGCCTGCCTTGACGAACTGTCATTTCTACATCTTAAACGATAGACAAATCTTCATTCTTTTATAGAACTTTCGTGCTGTGAACATTTCTGGTGTACTTCATCTTTCACTCAACAGAACAAAGGTCCTTCGAGGTAAAAACATTTGACTCTACCAAAATAGTGACCATACACAATAGTGACCGTATACAATTAGTGATTGTACCCAAAAAAAAGTACAACTGTACAGAAATTCACTTCAATAGTACAGAAATGGTACCGTCGTCAAAAAAATTCCATTTGTACAGAAATGGTTCCTCCTCCTTCAATTTCATATTACAGAAATGGTGCGCAATGACCAGTGCTGCTCTCAACTTCATCAATTGGTATGCTTCATTTTAATTCATTATTTATCATTTGTTAAATATTCTTCACAATTTTTTTTTGAAATGTTTAATTGAAATTTTATACGTACAATATTGGTATTATAAATACAATCCAACTGTTGCAGTATATATGAATTTTTAGTGTATATTCAGTATATTTTTCATAATAATCTAGTTTTTGCAAATTTACTTTTACTTGAATGGTAGTATTTATAAAATTGTGATTTATATATTTTTTTCTCATTTTGTGTAATACTTTAAAGTGCACTTTTAACTCTTTTCACATTTTGTGATTATAAATTTTTTTTCTCTTTATATGAGAAATACTTAAAAGCATGGCTACAAAAAATTCATTTCCATGCAGCCTGACACCATTTGAGGGTGATGTAGAGTTATTGGAGTTCTTTTTCGAACAAGTAATCGACATAAAGGAATTTAATAAGTGGTCTGAGCAACAAGCTTTGACTTTTTTAAAATCCAAACTTACAGGCAATGCTCTTAAATTTTTTGTCAGTTCGGCTGATGCTAAAGGTTGTACATCTATTTTACAACTGAAACAGATTTTCGTTGATTTTTTTAAACCTGCAACCACACATTCTTTGCGTGTAGCAGTAGATAATATTAAATTGTTGCCTGATGAAACAATCAGAAATTTAGCACACAGGCTTGATAATCTTGTAAGGAAAGTGCACCCATCTATCACTGAGAAAACTCAGCTAGACTCTATAAAATTTTCACATTTGCTAAATGCTTTGCCTGCCAGCCATAAATTAAAAATTTTGGAGTCTGGTTTGGATAATTTTGATGAGGCGGTTGCTAAAGCTCAACTTTTGCAGGATATCCATATTCAATCTGAGATTTTGGTTCCATCTACCTCTTCTCAGCCTTCATATGATCAATTATTAGCTGAAGTTAATTATTTAAAAACTCAGATAGTTGAAATTAAAAATCCTACCAATAATACTTCTTCTCCTGCCAAAAATGAAAATGCTAGAAATCAGAATTTTAGAGCACACAGACAAAATTTCAGGCCATACTCCAAAAGTTTTAGGCCAAGTCCAGTTAATAGAGTGCAAATCAAATGTAATTACTGTGGCCGCTTGAACCACTTAATGAAGAATTGTTATCAGTTTAAGAGAGTATTAGCTAATAGAGCAAACCATAACCAATATAATCGTGGTAGAGGTCAGGTTAGACCTAATTCTCGTAATAATAGCCATGGGAATAATAATATGAACCCTAGAGCAAATGTTTTTGTGCCATCAAATAATCCTAGTAATAATTTAAACTAGAGATGGAGTGTCATAACACTGGGATTATGAACTCCTATAAAAATTCTGCTAATGAGTATTCTCAGTACTTTAATGACAATGTTACTAATATTAACTGCCCGAATGATGATATTTCTGTTTATTCCTTACCTCTGGTGTATGTATATTTAAAAGATAATGTTCTAATTTCACTGTTAGATTCTGGCTCGAGTTTGTCATTGTTTGATTTAAATACATTTAATTCAATGAAATCACAACTTAAATACAGAATAATCTCTAGAGCTGTAACCATTAAAACCCTTAACTCTACTCTACAATATTCTGCTTGTGTTGAATTGCCTATCAAATTCTCCAGGAAGTCATTTAAACACACCTTTTTCTTAACAGATCTGTCAACATCTAAATTCAATATCTTAATTGGGTATGACTTTCTCAACAAATACAATGTAATACTAGATCATAAACTAAATGCAATTAAAATTAACTCTGAAACCATACCTTTTATTCAAAATTCCTTTGATAATTCTGTTCATTTCAATTCAACCATCACTGACTCACCTAATCTTAATACTAAGAGTAATCATAATATTGAACCTAATAATAATAATCTGAGAGATAATTCTACTAATTTTTGTGATACTGCACCAGAGAACTGTTCTTCCAACTTCAATGACAAAATAAGTATGCATAATGATTTTGCTGATAATGTTGATATCTCTTCTACTGCACAATGTTTTAATTTATATGCTGATAATGTACTTGTGAATGATAATTTATGTGTGAAAAATGATAAAGGTAATGAAGTTGCATCTAATGTAGTTATGGTATGTGAAAAAGTTATATTAGAATGTGACGATAGTCAATATGTTAAGGTGAAAACCCTTACTAATTTCAATGAAGCTCTTTTTCTACCAAATTCTAAACAATTTATTTGTCATCCTTCATTACATAAATTTGAAAATACTTGTCAGGAACCTATTTTAAATCACTTTTATATATTTATTGAAAATAGGGATGCTAAACAACTTCATTTGAGTAAAAATTCCATTATAGGAAATATGTGTGATTTTGACCTAATTGACAAACCTCCTATAAATTCTAATGTTGAGAATAATACTCCTTCTGACTTTGATTTTTCTTGTAATTCTTTGGAACATGTTGTCAACTTTATTTCTACTACTCCTGAGATTCTGAGTAAGCGAAAAGAAATGCTTTCTTCATCTGACTTCAAATTAGACCATTTGTCGTGTGACCACAAACAACAGTTATTAAATATTTTGTTAACTAATTATGCTGCCTTTTCTAAGGATTTGTCAACCTTAGGGCACACTGATAGAGTTAAACCTCACATTTCCTTAACTCAAAATTTTCCTATTAGGACTCTTCCTTTCCCTATTCCTCAAACCTTACAGCAAACTGCTTTGGACCAACTAAACGAAATGCAGAGTGCAGGTATTATTGAACGAGGTAATTGTGAATGGGCATGTCCAATGCTCATGGTTAAGAAAAAATCTCTTGATTCTTCTGCCCCACCCACCTTTAGGCTTGCATTAGATCTTCGTTTGTTAAATTCAGTCATAAAATCTTCCTCCTATCCCCTCCCTAAAATTTCAACCATAATCTCTAATTTGTCAAAATTTAAATACTTCTCCACCCTTGATTTCGGAAACGCCTATTGGCAAATAGATCTTCCTAAAGATCTCCAAAAAATTGTAGCATTCACTACTCCGTTTGCGTCATATTTTTCTAAACGTATTCCTTTTGGTCTTAAAACAGCGGCAAGTACCTTTCAAAATTTAATAGATAATGTTTTAGAACAAGTAAACCTGCCAGGTCTCTTTGCATATCAAGACGATTTAGTTATTGGTGCTAATTCATTTGAGGAATCTCTGTCCAAAATTGCTAAATTGCTTGAAGTAATTTCAAAATTTAATCTGACTTTATCTCCGCACAAGTGCTCATTTCATAAGACAACGATTGATTTTCTTGGTTTCCATATTAAAGATAATGCTATATTTCCTATTGATAATAACATCACTAAAATAACTGCTTTTCCTGTGCCTACGTCTAAACGACAAGTAAAACGCTTTTTAGGAGTTTGTGGTTTCTATCGTTCACTTATTCCAAATTTTGCTGCGCTTACTCAACCGTTAATTGACGTCACTTCACCTAAGGTTAAATTCATTTGGTCTCCTTATCTGCAAGAATGTTTCAATAACCTTCAGTCCATTTTCTTTTCCAAACCCTTTGTCAAACTACCCATGTGGGATCAGAATTTTTATTTGAACACTGATGCATCAAATTTGGCAATTTCTGGTATTTTAATGCAGAAGTTTGATGATAAGTTATTACCTATTTCATATTTTAGTAAATCTCTTACAAAAGGTCAGAAAAATTATTCCACTCTCAAGAAAGAATTATTTGCACTTTATATGTCCATCATTGCATTTAAGTATTACTTATACAACAGAACTTTTACAGTGTTAACTGATAGCAAACCTCTCATCAACTATAAGCATACTTCTTCTCCTACTGATATTGTTACTAGATGGTTACTCGAAATGAGTGAATATTCCATCATTTATGAACATATCCCTGGTAAACTTAATGTTTTGGCAGACTATTTTTCTCGCCTCACTTGTGACCCTCCTTCTCAAAATTTAGCCACTAATCCTGAAATTATTAATAGTGAGGATGTTCTTCCTATAACTACTGTTAATGCTTTAACTACTGACCCTATTCAAAATCATCCAGCAATTCCCATCACTAATGACCCTCCTATGGATATCTCCATATCCACATTTTTGGCAGAACAGAGTCGGGATTCAAAATTGATCAAAATTATTAATTATCTAAATCAACCCAACTCTGCTAAGTCTTCTAAATTCACCGATTATTATATTCATGATGATTCTAAATTATTATGCTGGGATAAAACTAATATCAATACTAATTCTCATATTATTGTTGTTCCTCACTCTTTAAAATTTAAAGTTCTTAAAATTTGTCATGTGTCTCATTTTGGCATAGAAAAGACATATGATTTTGTAAAAGCTCGTTACTTTTGGCAAGGTATGTATGTTGATACAGTGAATTTTGTAAAATCTTGTCACCTTTGTTCTCTTAATAAGCCTCACACCATTGTATCAGCACCTTTTCAGGCTAATCCCATTCCCACTTTACCTAACGAGGCTGTGTCTATGGATATTCTTGGCCCTTTTAAAAATAATGCTTATGTTTTGACCATAATTGATCTTTTCTTGAGGCATTTAGAGCTTTTTCCTCTTGTCAAAATTACAACGGAGGCAGTCACTGAGTGTTTATTAAGTTATGTTTGTAAATTTGGTAGACCTTCTTTAATCTTAACAGATCTTGGTACTCAATTTACATCTGAAATTTTCTCTTCCTTTACTAAAACTATTGGGATTAAATTAAACCATACCACTGTGGGTAACCCTAAGGCGAATGCTATTTGTGAAAGAACTAATCTTTCTGCAAAATCTACAATTAATTGTCTTCTACAGCAAGGTGTTCCTTTTAAACATGCTGTACTTCTTCATCAACATTTGTACAATGGTTCACACCATTCTTCGACTAATTATTCTCCGTTTTTGTTGCATTTTGGTCGAGAAGTTGCACTGATCTTTGATAATTTCTGTTACAAAAAATCTGTCGAACAGCTCGACAAACCTCAATATTTAAACAATTTGTTCAAAAATATGCTTCAGGTACAACAAACGGTTTATCAAAATTTAACTGATAAACGTGTAATTCAAAATAACAAACAACTTCAACATGCTAAGTTACGTGTACTTTCTCCAGGAAATATTGTGTATGTGAAATCTAAAGACAGGTTCAATAAGAAATTCACTGGTCCATATGAAGTTATTAAACGCCACTCCGTAGTTACTTATTCGATAAGACTACTCTCAAATCCTTTGGCTCCTTTTACTAAAATTCATATTGATCGTCTCCATTTTGCTCCTGCTAGAAAAGCTCACTTAAATGAATCTTCTTCTGCTCCTTTAATGTTTAAAGTTTCTCCTCCTCAGCAAAATAGGTATTTCTTGAGGTCTACAGTTTTACAGTGATTTTTTTTTGGTTGTGTGTTAGGAGAGCTCCCTAATATCACTTCTTTCTTTCCTTCCAATGCTGGCGTTGTGTAGGATATTTTTTTTTCCCCACTGTAATTTTGTTTCTTTGAGTATATTCCTTTTTGCCAACATTATTCAAAATTCTAAAATTGTACTGCTCTCTGAATGTTTACAATTGTTTCTTAATAATGTAAGCTTCTATTAACTAGTTCCAACACTTAATGTTGAGTTACTTGATATGGAAAACCTTAATATGGTCAACTAATGTTAAATTAAGTTTAATGCTTCAATTGTTCTAAAGAAAGATTAATTTTCCTTCTGTTCCTTTCATACCTGTCAAATTCTTGCTTCATCAACATATGATTTCAAGGTTATAAGTTGTAACTTAGGTATAATTTTGTTATGAAATACTTCAACAGAGATAATTCTCTAATGTAATCAACTTCATAGTGATATTATCACTTATTAGTGTAATATGTTGCACATTTTGCTTCATCCATTGGTTTACTTTTATCAATGTTATAATTTTTGTTTTGCTTAGATATTTTGTTTGATTTGATGTTTGTATTTGGTTGTTATAATGCAACGATGGCTGAAAATATTGGTATAAGGCATTAGCATTAGCATTAGCAAATAACAACTGTATTAGTATAATTTAGCAAATAACATCTGTATTACTATGGTATTGACATATTTTTTTATTACTCTTCACTGAAAAATATTTTTTTTGCCTTGACACAAATTTCTTTTGGTATTACCTGAGAATGTTATCAGTCACTCATTCAATTGGTAAGATTATGCTTGTACATATTACATGGTGTATATTAATGGTATTAAAAAGTCAGTATCTTCTATTTAAGCTTGTTGAAAAAACAAGGTATCAATGTAAACAAATGATAGGAACCAAATGTTTCCATATCAACTCTATGGACATTCATGTATTTTAATATATCCTATCAAGATCTTTCTTTCCTATATTTTGTTGTGTTTAAATATTACAAGCAAACTTTATTGTGTATTTATGTGTAAAATCCCTAATACTTAACTGAACTATATTTTATGTGTTATATTTTTTTTGTTATGTTTTATACCTCACTTTGTCAATTTTTGACAAGTTATCTTATACCGACTATGACTATCCTATACTTCATGTTCACTACTACCTTCCCTCTTTTTTTTTTTTTTTGAGTGCAGTTAGTTCCATAGCCCTAAATTTTTTTGCAATGTAGTGAGATGTACGCTAGTTCTGCAAACCACTTTCATTTTTATTTTTCTATTATTTTTACTTTTCAGTTTTCCCCTAGTGTAATATTACTACTTTGTTGTTTTCTATTTTTTTGTAAAATTAAATTTCCATGCGCAAGATAGAAGTCACCAACCTTATTGGGACAGTATCATATACTTTCTTTTGGCCAAGGAATTTTATGTGATTCAAGCTCTGTCTTGGTATAGGATGATCTTTTGATCAAGTTTAATTTTATTTTTAACCCTTCACTTGAAGTTAGGAATTTACTTAAGGCTAGGTGTCCTAGTCATTCTTCCTTTTGCACAGCTTTCCCCCTTGAGTGGAGTCTGTCTTGGTGCATATATTTTGTTAGGTTTCAGGTGTCATAATCCTTCGCGGAAACATTACTGATCCTAATTTACCTAATTTTGACTTTTTTTATTGTTTGTACCCAACTGGTCACTTATAAACTTTGACAGTTTGTGGTTACATTCTTATGCATTCACTTTTCATTTTTTTAGCTCACACTTAAAGCATGTACATGTGCATAAACAAGATAAGGTTTATGTTTTTTATTATATTATTAGCTATGAGCATTTTGGCCATATAGCATACTTTGTTGAGTGACATATTTTTTTTTCCTTCCCCTTGTGGATTTTTTTATATATTACTAATTAAGTAACTGTCAAGATTCGAATTCCCATACCTCTGGTAGGTTAAGTTGCCGCAACAGACTTCTTAGAATCATCGTCTATGTTTCGTGGGAATTCTTGTTAGTATTGTTACGACAATTATGTTTGTTTAGTTCACTCTGTGTGTAGCAATTTTGATGCATATTAATAGATATGACATCTTATATATTTTTTTTGAATGCAAATGGATATTACTTCCAATTTTTTAGTATGAATATATAATATTCTACATTGAATATTAATAAAATAACATCCAATATTTTGATTATTAGTGGATATGAGATCCAATCTTCTTCAATTAGATATATTGAACTCATCATTCTTTGGTAAGACCAAATTAACTTACCTTCTTGAAATGATATGAAATTTCAAGTGTTTAATTTATTTTGTTGACTATGATATGCAACTATAAGTTTAATTAGTACAAATGTACATAAAAATTTTAAGGTACTGTGTTACGCCATTTTTTTTTTTTGTCAAGCATTAATCACTACTATTTTTGTAAAATTCACCATGCTTGTATGAATTACTATCTTTGTATTGATACTACATTTATAATATCCTTATATATTACTTTTTCCCTTTGTATTCACTATATGTATTTTATATGAAATTTTGTTTTGAGATCAAATGTGCCTCACGTATTATGTATGCTATTGGTTTTTCCACACATTAATATGTGGTGATTTGTAAATTTTTTTTCATCTCTGGACAGGGGAGAGTTCTGTAACGAGGAATTCGTTACAGGTTCCTTTATTTTAATTTAATTTAATTTAATTTGTGTAGTTCTCTTAAACTTTAAATTATAACTTTAATTTTAATCTTAAATCTGCTTGTAATGTTTCCTTTCCTTATCTGATAGTAATTTATTTTTTTCCCAGGCTCTTAGTCATGGGAGGTCTCTGTAACCTTTAAGTCCGTTCGGTCGGTAATTGAGAATAGCCTATCTTCTAACATCTGGCAGTGCAATTTGCCGTCTTATATTCTTTAAGTCTTTGTCAGCTAGATCCCCTAATTGCTACCCTCGTGTCCACGAAATAAGATGTCTTTTCTTCCCTGTTTCCGTGTTTTTGTTAACAGCATTGATGGGTCTTTTTAATGCTAAAGGCTCCAGTTTCCCTTTTCCGCGCCTGCGGCGAACGTAATTTATTACGAGTATCTTGCATGGGAAACAGTTTTTCTCTGAACAGGCGTTTGGGCTTCGCGCTGCTTGACCAGCTCCTCTGATTGGTTAAGCTCAGCCAGTCTCGGCCAATGAAACTCCTTAAAAGGGTTCTTCTGGCATTTTCTTCTGGCAAGAGGAATGTGGTACTTAAGGTATCCAGTTTTGGCGATGCTTCGCGTATTTTATTTTATGGACACAAGGTGTTGGCAATGTGTTGAGGCGCTGTTAAGGTTGTCTTTCTCCTCTCCCTTCTGCACGCCTTGGCGAGATTGGTTGTACGGCAACCTTTCTCTCCTTGCGTTGTCCAGGGCTGAAAAAAAAAAGAGATGCGATGCAGAGATTTAGAATTGCTTGGTAGATAAAAACTTGCTCTAAGAGACCCTGAGCCGGGCTTTCGGTCCTTTTTGGTTTGGCCGTGGCTTGGTGAGGGGGATGTATTTTTTATTGTCGAATAGTGAGTACGAGTGTATTCTATTGATCTGATATTTGTGTATATATACTTTAAAAAGGAAATTCCTTCAATACTATTATTTTTTTGATGATCTTCTAATAAGTGGTCGTGTAGACCTGAAGCTCTTTTCTAGTATGTAGTATTACGTTTATTTGTTCCTGTTATAATTCAGTAGTCAAGATATACATTGCATCTTTTTATCAAGAAGAATAAAAACTTATTTTTTCTACCAACAAGTCGTTTTTGAAGAAGTTTTCTTCCTCAGTATTTATTTTTTATAAAGAGTAGTTGTGAGCAGCTTCCAAACCTGTGATAATTCAATCCTGCGGCACAATGATCTTCAACGTTTGTTTCCCCAGCAAATCTTGTACTTCCACTATGCAAAATCTTCCGGTTGAACTTGCGTCTTAAATGCTCCGGCCTGCCTTGACGAACTGTCATTTCTACATCTTAAACGATAGACAAATCTTCATTCTTTTATAGAACTTTCGTGCTGTGAACATTTCTGGTGTACTTCATCTTTCACTCAACAGAACAAAGGTCCTTCGAGGTAAAAACATTTGACTCTACCAAAATAGTGACCATACACAATAGTGACCGTATACAATTAGTGATTGTACCCAAAAAAAAGTACAACTGTACAGAAATTCACTTCAATAGTACAGAAATGGTACCGTCGTCAAAAAAATTCCATTTGTACAGAAATGGTTCCTCCTCCTTCAATTTCATATTACAGAAATGGTGCCTTCAATTGTACAGAACTTCAACATCCATATCTCATATTACAGATCCTTCCCATAGTCTTACTAGGATTGCGCACTGCTCTTAAAAGTGACATCAAAGCCACCTGTGCCCAGCTTGTTTACGGTACCAATCTCAGACTACCTTCTGATCTCATAACAAGTGATATTGTCAAACAACCCATTACCCTTACCTATGTGTCCGAGTTAATTAATTAAAACAATGAGAACCTTAAATCCTATTGCCACTGCCGTACACGGCAATCCAAAAATTTATGTCAATCCCTCATTAAAAACCTGTTCACATGTGTCTTTAAGCAGTGGCGTAGCGAGCATAACTAGCTCCCGGGGCACGATACCTTTTTGGCGCCCCCCATATAAAAATTGAAATTTTCTGGAATATCTTATTTGTCTTGGGTACCATTTGGCGCCCCTCTGCGAGTGGCGCCCGGGGCATGATAGACCACCTTGCCCCCTCTCGCTACAGCACTGTTTTTAAGATTAGATAAAGTCAATCCTCCCTTATCACCTTCTTACACGGGACCCCATATAGTGGTCGGCAGAAATGACAAAACTTTTGTTTTGGAATTAAACGGAAAGCAGAGTACAGTCTCTATTGATCGTATCAATCCTGCTATGAGGACGTGGCCCATATCGACTTAAAACAAACATGGTGAAAAGAGTTAAAACACGAAACGGAATAATTCGAGAAGGAAACTTGCTTACAAATGTACAAAAAGGTTTTATTAAACCTTAATATTTACAAAACATTATTTATTACAATCATTTCCCTGGCTAACACAAGCCAAATATCATTATCCACGGTCTCTGTTCCAACCAGAGCATACCCGTGCAATCTCTCAAGAGAATAGAATCGGCCGCAGTCTCCACACTTCCCTTCAGCAGGTCGGCCTAGCAAGTCTCTCGAGACAAAAGACAGCCGGCCTTTTATCTTCTCCGCACGATAGCCTCGGACATTCGAGAGAATTCTTCACTGTTCCTCATTTCCGGAAATGTTGGGTCACTTTCGCTACGGCTGTCAGGACCCAAGCTGTCAATTAGGCGACCATCAGCACGCCTCCATTGTCAGGCGAGGGGTCCTACCTTTTCATAGGTCATTCGTCACTCTATGTCTCCAAATTACTGGACAGTCGCCCTCGGGAACCTGCAACAGATGGGACTTTCTGGAATAGAAAACATCATTATTCCTTCCTTTAGAGTTCCTCCGCCGCCAGGAAAAACTATCCGGATGCCCCGCACACATCCGATACTCTTTCAAATAGTTCTCAAAAGAACACATGTGGGGGTAAATAAGCAAGTCCATTACTTGTAAAGAAAAAAGGGCTGCCGACATCACACTGCATATCAACTTTCAGATTCTCTTGAACCTTATGGACCTCAAAAGCAAACTGAGCCCACGAATGCTCATACAACTCCTGTCGAACAGACCACCACCAGATCTGGTGGCAAAGTCCGCTTTCCACAGCATCTTGTTACTGAATATATTGTGTAAAACATTTTGTAATATAAATTGCACATAATTTACCTATCCTTTTATTTCATGTAATGCATATGTAACGTCGTTTATCTCTCTTGTAAATCATGCCAATTTCCCTCTAGGCATCATACGAATTTTCATTTGTACTCCAGATTGTTTGTATAATTCACACTATGTACTTATGTATTAATTACCAATTTTCTGTAATCGTGACTATGTCACTGGGGGCATACTCTTTAGTGTTCCCGCTCCAATATGCTAGAGGCGAACCACGTGACATCATTTCTTTCCACCCTTCACTTGGGAGATGCGCGCCGTCACCTGTCAGTCGAGGAGAAAAACCTCTCGCAGGTCGGATGGGCTATGCCGAGTGGCGTTTTGAATTGTGTTGTCCTAATAAATATATTTAAAAAGACTTCTTATGGAGTCTCTGCATCGTGTCTAATTCTCTAGAAACACGTCGAATCACTATATCGTCAATTCACCATATTGGGATTATTATACCATCAACAATTTACCTTTAAGCCCCACCTGAGATCTTATTCTGAAGATGAATCATTCTTTCGTCAACAGTTTTGAAGAACATAAGGACAAAGTTTCTTAGGAGCTCTGGAGAACCCTAGTGACCATCTTGGCTAGGTATCAGCAGTTTCATTTCTAATGATTCCTAGTGGTCAGGGATCCACTGAAAAGTCACAAAGATTGATTTTAAAATAGCTCTGCACTCACGAATGCGGGTATTGTCAATCTGGTGATCATTCGTCTAGCCTGAAAGGCGGGACAAGAGTCGGAAAGGATAACTGGCAGTCAGTAAAAGGAATTATAGATAGAAAACTGTTTAAGAGTGATGTATATATATATATACACTGCCCTCCAAAAGTTAAGGTACAGCATGTTTTTCGAATCTCACCTTTAAAATAAAGGCATTAACGATAAAATTCATACTGTATATGATTGATAGTATCGAACTTTAAGAAAACTTATGCGAAAAAACCTTGGTCACCCCATTTATTTTAAAGAATTGTCACTTATATAAGAGTAAGAGAAAATGTGGAAAAATAAAACTTTCCTGATTCTGTGTATAAGTATTGTGCATGATTCTTTCTTTTCAATTTTTGTTGGCAATTCCGTTTACCGTACCTAGGAGACAGTACCAATATTTCGGAGAAGTCATTTACCCGATTCATTAAGGTGGCGGGCGATCGGATGGATGGAAAAGGGATTGTCACAAGCTGATGCTGCTAGACGTCTCAATATGTCTCGAAGTGTGGTCCAGCGATTATAGAATCAGTTTACATCATAAGTTTCTCTGTCTAGAAGACATGTTCCAGGCCGACCATGAGTTACAACACCTGCGGGAGACCGCTTTCTAGTTCTTTCGGCCTGAAGAAGGAAAAGCATTACTATGTCTCAGCGTGTTTCAGATCATTTTATCGTTTCAGGGACAAGAATATCCGCTACTACGGTGCGAATACGCGTTCACAATTGTGGTCTCTATGCAAGACGACCAGTTGTGTGTGTCACACTTAACCGACGACAGAGAAGTGCCCGTTTATGTTGAGCAAGAGAATACTTTTCCTGGACAAGACAGCAATGGGCTTCTGTACTCATGAGTCGAGGTTCACACTAGAGAGCGATTCAGGGCGTCTGTTGATCTGGAGGGAACAAGGCACCAGATACAACCAATCCAACATTGCTGAAAGACACAGTTACAGATATGGTGGAATCATGATTTAGGCAGGAATTTCTCTCGGTGATCACACTGACCTGCATATGTACCATAGAGGAATTCTGACTGGTGTAAGATAATGGGACGAGATCCTTGATCAATATGTCCGCCTATATGGCGGTGCTATTGGCAAAGAATTAATTCTAATGGATTATAATGCAAGACCTCATTGAGCTGTGATTGTAGAGGATAATCTTGAGGGTCACGGTTTGAAGCAAATGGAATAGCCAGCTCGATCTTCAGACCTGGATCCGATAGAGCATGTTTGGGACTACTTTCGAAGACACGCTGCTGCTTCAAGTCCTCCTCAAAGGTCATTACATGAGCTAGAACAAGGTTTACCCCATGTCTGCGCTTCCCATTTCGGTGTCCTACAACTTAATTGGCAGCATGGACAGTCGAAAGAACTGTTTAGTGCACATTTCCTCCAAATTTCTTGTTACTCTGTTCATTCATTTTTAAATTTGACATAAAAAACATGCTGTACCTTAACTTTTGGAGGGCAGTATATATATATATATATATATATACACACACATCACCCTTAAACAGTTGATGGAGCCAACACCTGGTTGAAGAGGCTATAGCCTGAGGAGGCAGGTTGAGGAGGCCATTGCCAATACCTGGTGGTGAGTTGGAGGCTATAGCCTCCATCTCACCACCAGGATGAACAGAGTTTGCTCCGACAGGAATGTAAAACAGCTCACCGCAAAAAACAGCTTCATCCGAACCTTCTACATATCACAGGGAACCATCCGTATATAAATCGAATGATGTATTTCTTGGTAATCGGTTTTCGACACTAGGCAAAGCTATAGCATGAATTTTAGAGGAATCCTTTTCTTTTTTACATGCAGGCAAATCTAAAGTCAGGTGGATATCTATGTCCACGAAATTCATTGGAAAGACAGGAGCAATAATCACAGCGGCTGCTTGTTGTACCTCAGACCTAGTAGGTTAAGCAAATTGAATGAATCCTTTTTGGAATTATAGAGCCAATAGTTTATAATCTCGCCAGAAGGAATTATTGGGTAGGCTGGTCAACTTTTGAAAGAGAATGATAGCAATGATTTCAAAAGTAATGGTTGCAAGATAAATTTCAGAGAGACTTGCATAAACTGGGGAAGATTTTATGGCACCAGTAATGATTTTTAGAGCATGATTCTGTAAAATTTCCAGCTTGTGAATAGGTCTAGAGTTAGGTCTGATGGAGGATCGTTGGATCTGGT
Source organism: Dolomedes plantarius (assembly GCA_907164885.2). Classification (NCBI taxonomy): domain Eukaryota; kingdom Metazoa; phylum Arthropoda; class Arachnida; order Araneae; family Dolomedidae; genus Dolomedes; species Dolomedes plantarius. The sequence continues at coordinate 170,641,359 of OU015497.1, read as the reverse complement.
AGGATCGTAGGATCGTTGAAATGGGCTGGATGAAGATCATAAAGAAGTACTTAATGTCTTCTGACTACACTTCCATTTGCATTCAAGCAAGAATAGAGAGACTTTTCTCTATTTTATTTTTCTCACGATCGACATGTTTGTTCCACCTCAAAAGGGAGTCAAAAATATAGCTAAAGTCAAAAAGATTTCTTCGTCATAATGTCAGCTGTTAAATCAAATCACCGGATGATCACTATTTTTTTTTAATAATCAAACACTACCTACACATTTTCAGGAGTGAAAACAAAATCAAAAATATTTAGTAGCATATATGCTGTTGCAAATTAAATAAGATAGTAGCTTCTTTCAACGACTGTATCAGTGAACTACAAAGAAGAGACCCGTTCGGGCTCTATATTTTGGAATACATTGCGTTCTATTCCCACAGAAAAGGTAAACAAATTTTATTCGAACGAAATTCTTCTAGAATTTATATAGGTTAACTGAACTGAAATCTCATTTCTGAAAACTTAAGACAGATAATATGAGTCACTTTTCAGTTATTTACGGGGTAAGTCTAAGATTTGCTTCGAAAAGTAATTTGGTTTTCAAGGCAAAGAACTAGCACGTTGTCTTGTTTTTGTCATGGGCATACCATGATCTATATAGAAAGGTAGTTCGGTCACCACGAACAACTCGTCTCTTCATTCGTGGCCATCATTCAATCCAGTCTTTGCCAAAAACACTAGTTATTGCAATGGGATAACTATCCGTCTCATTCGGAAGCTAATGCTGAAGATTTGCGTTGCGAATTTATAACACCAGTTTGTCGACTTCCAAATATACCACAGCAAGGCATATTCTTTACTTCGTATTTCAATAAAAATTTATAAATGGTGACAAAATGTTTGGGTCACTCTGTAGATCTTCCCACTTCTTCTGTAAGAGTGGAAAAAAAATATCTCACATTTTAAAATTATGAAATTTTTACATCAGTTAAACAACATAGCAAAATTACTGGATCCCCAAATATATTGATCGAACATCTGACTGAATGGCTATCGAATTTTACAAATGAAAAATGTCCGTTAAGTAACATTTTAATATGCTTGGGCGTAGAATTGAGAGTTATGTTGCTATTGGAGGAGATTTGTGCTCTCCATTCAAGATCAAAATGACACATAAGACAAAATATTTTTAACAATAAATATTTCCAGATTCCTGTATTATTCATTCTTGCAGTGGTAGACACACACACACACATACGCGCGTGTGTGTGTGTGTGCGCGTATAAGTTGAAACTGTAAACGAAGACATGATAAAAGTTGAATGATAATATCTCTATCAACAATACCGACATTATTAAACAAACAATTTCAACTGTCAGGACTGGTGTCACATTGTTTAATAACAAACGCAGGGTTTTGCACCATTTTAAATTTTTCTGGTGTTCTTTGACAGCAGTTTCTTTTCCACTAACATTTATTTAGCAATTAATGTAGGTACAAGTATGATATCTCCCCCCAAGAGATTTCTCGCCAAATCTGGCGTCCTTTGCTTTGGTAGTAGTGTGTTGTTAAAGAGCGCGAATTGCAAAAAATGTGGGTTAATGTAGTTTTCAGTCGCGTGTTTTCACGTAAAAATCAAAAAGGTTCGGACAATCATATGTTTGTACTAGCTGAAAACCCGTACTTCGCTAAGGGGTACATTCAAATTAAATTCAAATTGTATGCAATTAATGTCAAAAATATGTATAAATATATTTATAATAAATACAACTATCAATGCAACTGATGTAAAAAAAAAAAACGAAAAAATATATTTATAACAAAATCGTAATGGATATTTTCATAGACAAAATAATGTAGAAGAAAATATTCAAATTAAATTTAGTAGAACGTACTAAAGAATATAGTACAGTTTGAGGAACATTTATTTTACTGTATTTTAATATTTTTTGGATAATGTCCAATCGTTTGCAGCATTAAAAATAAATTTTTTTTTGTCTATTTCATAGTTATGCACGTGACGAAAAATTAATTTAAAGTATCATAAAAAAGAAAAGAAACCACATGATCAGCATTTAATAAATTAAATTCTAATAATGAATAAAAATTCACCAAAAATCAGAAAAGGGAGGTAAAGGTTCGAAAAAGATTTCATGTTAAAGAAATTTTTATGATCTTTCTTGTGATATAAATTTTATAACCCTCGGATTATTATTTTAAATGCAAACTTTAAAGAATGTTACAAAAACAGCTTAAAATTTTAATTAAAAAAATCTAAGAAGAATTTTTCAAAAATCTCTCTTAGTGCACCCCTACACTATAAGAAGAATCGCCATGCAAAATTTCATCCCTTTAGGTCCATCGGTCAGTCAGTTAGTCAGTTACGGAACTGTTTTATATATATAGATTATTTAAGTATCGTGCTAGAGGAAAATGTTTAGGATATTAATTTGTTGATGTCAAACACTTTTTAGTATCCCTATTATTTAGAAAAGCTGACATACAGTGAATGGTCAAACTGCGGAATACTTTTTCATTTTGATGTCTGATTCTATTTAAGAAAAGATTTTAAATAAAAAATTGAGCAAACGTTAATAGTCGTCTCTAGGGGATTTTTTAAGGAAAACTCCCGTCTGAAGTTATGTTGCAAGAAAAAAAAAGATCTTCGGTCTTTTTTTTTATCACAGTTTGTATTTCATTAAGGCTGTTGTGTACTAACCCTATTGGATTCGCTCACCTCAATGTTAATCCATGTAGAATATGAGTCTACTATTTACAGTAACAGGAATGCTGATAATCCAATAAAAAGGGTATTTTCAGATAGCCAGAACTTTTCTGTACCTTGCAACAGGATTCATTTTATAAATTTCGTCCACCAAGGAATTTAGGAGCGTTTAAAACACACTATACCGGATTTTTTCCCTGAATAATTTAAATTAAAAAATATTATTTGCATGTTTTTAATAAACGAAAAATGCCCCAAGGATTAAAATTTCTTTCTCTGTTACGGAGTACAATTTTTTAAAAAAAATCTTTAAATCCAAGGTGGTAATCCTTGGATACATTTTCTCCAGAGGTTAACATTGAGGTGAGTGAATCCAATAGAGTTAGTACACAGCAGCCGTAAGGTTTTAAAAAAATCTTTTGCGTCCAAATTTGAAAATAAATTTCAAATCCCACGATGTCGTATTCTTGCAAACTGCGTAAATGTGGTTCTCTTCGGTTATGAATGCATTCTGTAAAATTTCCTTTACGGAACATCCTTCTATCCTTCTTCCGTAATTCAGTTAGGAACTTTCTATACTCGTAACAATCAGTAAAATTGCTCGCTGCAAAACTGACAAAAATTTAACGGTCCTGCTTGTAATTACCGCAACATTACTAATGAGACCGAAGAAGCTCATTGGAAATGAAGACATAGAACTGAAGCTTGATTGCTTTGTTAGTTTTAAACGGAAAAGTTGTGATTTATTGAAGAGTGCCCAAATTGATTCAATAAATTTTCGTTATTGCTTTTCTGTTAAAAATAACTGTATGGGCGAGGAAAACAATCATAGTATATAAAGGCTTCTGTACCTAATGCGCAATAAATTTTACCTATCCGATATTTCCAAAAGCATTTAATTTCCTTTTGTCATTTCAAAGTAATATCAATCAAGAAACAAAAGTAAACATTTTTTGCGGGGGGGGGGGGGGTTAGCGCGTTTATTTGAGCATTATGCACATTCCTCCACCCATATAAACTAAAACAAGAGAGTCATTTTCCCAGCACTTGCGCGATAAAAAGAAAAATATGTCCTAACATGAGTTCATACTGAATAAGAATCAGGCTTTTGTATAATATTTTACAAAAGGGTTAAAAGCATAATAATTTCTTTTTCTTAATATGTTGTTTACCAAAGCGGGACACTTGCACTGAAAACATTCTTACATAATCCGTGAGAACCGTTGAGTGCTTTCAATGGGGGCACCGTATACGTAAACCAACACCATCCCATGGTGCCACCTAAATTTTGACCGAGAAAAGACGCGGAGATACTTAATGGCGTCTGTCGGGATTCTAACCGACCAGATCCAAGACCAACGCGCTACCACTAGGCTACCTCGGACCCATTTTTTTTTTAAGATGCCATATAAATGATAATTTTCTACAATTCAATGCACAAAAATATTCATTTTGGGTGTCTGTTTCTCATAAATAGTTAAAATTTGTAAGATTCAGGCTAAGATTTTTTAAAAATTTTATAATAATCAAACACTACCCACACATTTTCAGGAGTGAAAACAAAATCAAAAGCACTCAGTACTCTGTAGGCTGTTTCAAATTAAATAAGATAGTTTCTTTCAACGAACCACATCTGTGAACCACAAAGACTGTATCTGTGAACCACAAAGAAGATACTCGTTCGGGCTCTATATTTTGGAATTCTATTCCCGCGAGAATAGGCACATAAATTTTATTCGAACAAAATTTTTCTAGAATCTATATAGGTTTGCTGAAAAGAAATCGCATTTCTAAAAACTTGACCGATTATAGGAGTCCCCTTTTCAATTATTTACGGGGTAACTGAAATGAATTAAATGAATTGATTTAATTAACTTTCCATTAATTAAAATTACTTATTTTAATCATACTTTATCGATTTTAAAGACTCTCTAATAGGTGGATTCAAAAGTTAACAATTACAAACTTTCTTTTCTTTCTGTGAGGTTCAATAGAATGATAATTAAAAAAAAAAGCTTTTAGTTGGTTTGACGACACAGATGAGAGAAATATTCAGTTGTATACAAAGGCTAGTCCAAAAACTGGAGGGAAGCCTGCTTACTTTGTAACTTGATTGCATTGGACATCGGCTACGCCTTTTTATTTTCTTTGTTTGTTCATGAATCCACCATTAAGTGTAAACGCGTCTCAACGGATTTATTTTTCTGATATTCAGTCATTTTTGAAACACTCCTTGTTTTCACTGAACGCATAATGTCTCCACTACGGGCAACGATACCTGACGTACAGGGTCGGATCATCGCATAGACAAAGACCGGGCCGAGACAAATGTCTAGGACACGGTTTTTTGAAAGGCCCGGTTAAACTGTTTTACGAAACTCACCGAGTCAATCAAAATTAAATTCTTTAGCTGTTTTATAGATCGAATAAAATACTTTGGATAATATTAATTATGATGAAATAATTAATTTAATTTAGCTGAATTAAAGACTAGAAAACAGAATTTTTAAATAAAGTTTATTCATATTTATATACTTACTTTTGTTAGAATTTAATAAAATAAATTTCAATTTTTTAAAGTTTATAAACAAACTGTTCAAACTTTTCTAGAAAAACTAAAATTTAATTTAAATATTTTTATTAATAAAAATTTAAGATTTGTTTCAGTTTTTCACATCGTTTAGATTTGATTTATTTATTGTTTTATATTTTTTGTGTGCTCTATTTCTTGTGGGAGAGGGAGAGGGCCCGGTAAGAAGAAAATGTCTATGGCCCCAAAGTGGATTAATCCGGCCCTGCTGACGCATATTATTAATGCGCACATGGTATGGTGTTTAGCTTCGTGGACTTCCACGCAGTGAGATTGGTTTCAAATTTGGAGTAACGGTTGGATGGTCCAGTGCAGTGGTCGGCAAATTACGGCTCGCGAGCCACATGCGGCTCTTTGGCCCCTTGAATGTGGCTCTTTCACAAAATACCACGTGCGGGAGCGCTCGTATAGTGCGATTGAAACTTTGTGATGATTTTACGGAGCGTTGTGGAGAAAGAAGATGTAGTGTTGAGGATTTTGAAAGGTATGTTGAGATGGTTTGGACATATAGAGAGGATGAACGAAATGATAAGTATACAAGGCGAGTGTGGATGAGATAGTTGAAAGGGATCGACCACAGCGAACGTACCTCAATCAGATTGAGGACGTTTTTAGCAAAGGCCAGCTTAGAAATATCCTAAATAAGTTAATAACAATGTACATACCTATATAGTTTAAGTTTAAAATATTTGGCTCTCAAAAGAAATTTCAATCGTTGTACTGTTGATATGTGGCTCTTTTGACTAATGAGTTTGCCGACCACTGGTCTAGTGTTGTTCTCACATACGCTGCAATGCTGGTTCACCTAAATCAGGGGTGTCAAACTCGCGGCCCCCGACGAACATTTTTGCGGCCCGGCCAATATATTGGCATACAATAATATATAATAAAATGGCGCAAAATTATAATAAGATAGGAAGAATTTGCTAAATGTTTTTTTAATGATACTCTCTTTTGCTATTATTAAACAAAATACATATATTTATGTTGAATATACTGTAATTAGGTAAATAAACCTACGTTTCTATTAATATTGATTTTTTTTTGGCCCACCTATAGTTAAACCTTTTTTGTTTGGCCCAAGGTAGCCTTTGAGTTTGACACCCCTGACCTAAATAGTGCTCCCATTATAGAGCAGTCAACAAGAATTCTCGGTGTTGATGGGCTAATGTCGTAGAGGAGAATGCTCCCGCTTGGAAAAAAAAACAGGAAAAATTAGCGTCCTTTACACATACGTTCTTTCGCGAGTGCTTGGAGCGTACGGGATTGCGCGCACGCTCCAAACACTCGCAAAAGAGCGTACGTGTAAAGGGCGCTAATAGCGCCCTTTACATGTACGCTCTTGGAGTGCTTGGAGCATACGGGATTGCGCGCGGGAAAACTTGCAGTACGCTCCAAAGCAGCTTTCCCTTCCTCTCCGACACCTTCACAGGTGCACTCAATCGCGCGGGATCGTGGTTTCACTCGAGAAAGAACGTACGTGTAAAGGGCACTAATGCCTTGCGACTCTATTAACGACACATCCGAACCTCCCTCTCTGTTGTTCAGTTAAAATTCCGTAGAGTGTTGATCGAAGGTATTTTGGTGGTCACACAGAATTTCCTGTGAATTCACATTGATTGTCCACCAGAGAGGGGTATTTCAGTAAACAGAATGGAATCAAAACTCAAAATAAATATATTAATGTAACTTTACGCAAGGTAAAGGATAATTATGAGTTTCATAGACACCGACTGACAGCACTCTTTTTCTTTTTTTTTCAATAAACTGTAATTCACAAATTATATGCTTCCCGGTCGTGAGACCATAAGCTTGGTGAACCTGAAGACCGGAAGCTGAGTAGCAATACCTGCAAACTTAGCCGAGGGTTAATTTCCCCTGTTTGGTTCTTAGTTAGTATGGGCCTGGGCGCCGGAACGGAAAGTACAGATCTGCAACTTTTAATAAACTGTAAGGTACCCAACTTCGAGCTTGGCGGGTTAGGTTTAGGGTTTCCCGGGCTTGGACATTGGATTTAGGGTTGCTGGGCTAAAGCTTCGCGAACTCACCTTTAGGAAACCATTCTTATACTACAAGAAGCGCATCCAATACCGTTGGTATTATGACTTTTCCCCATCCCAGTAATGAAGACGCTTGAGAAAGCAATCGGGTGACGGTAATTACTGTACTCGCATTTGAGTAATCTTCCTCTTTTCAAGAAGAATCTTGATATTGATACCTCTTGAAAAGAGGAAAACATTAAGAACTTCGATTTGATGAATGAATTGAAATATACACTCCGTAAACAAACAAATAAACAGAAAATGTTAACTATTCTAAACAGACAAATATACAGTGAATGTTGTATGAAATCTAACAATGAAGACTACATTAAACAAATTCCCCTAGAAAACTATCAATCTGAATATTTTAAAGGCTTACAGTCTTTTAAACTATTCACAAAAATAGCCTCAAGTTTAATTAAAAAGTAGTTGTTAATTTGCTAGAGAGAAGGGTCATCTCGTTGATAAAACGAAAGAAGAGAATCAAGATCGCAGAGATGGCTTTTGCATAACAAAGATAATTTCAAGACAGTTATCTGATTAAAAGACCGATGACGATGAAATACTTATAACAGCAAAAGAGCAATTCATATGCACGTTATGTAGTTAACGTTTATTCGATACTTACTAGGGGAACATGAAACCAGAGAGGTGTCAAAAAAATCTCAATCTTTAAAAATACTGCATCTTTTGCTGTAGCTGTAATAGAAGGAGAACAAGAAAAAGTGTTCAAGACAGAATGTAGCTCAAGAGATGGGCAACAAATGAATGATAATCAAAGAAACTGTACCTTAATAACCTAAAAGTCTTACTTAGTTATGAGTATCACTCAATTTAATAATGATAAATAGCAGTTTATTAAGCAATGTTGATTGCACTCGAAATCTATATCTTTGAGAAATTTCAGTTGCTACTGGAAAACATAGGGAAATACAGCCTTTTCTAGCACTATAATTGAAATGTTTTTACCTGCGGCCTCACAGAATTTTAATACCAAAGGCCCCATAAAGTTTAAATCTACTAGTCTTTAGAATTTTGGTTTTGAAGACATCCATATCTAAAATCATATTACTCTCATTTATACAATACGCCCCAGTTTCCCTACAATCTTTAACACCATTATATCATAATACTGATTACAACTTTATTGCTGAACCATTATAATACTATTACTCCATTATAATATTATTACTGCAACACTAATATCATTACATTTTAATTCGAAACATTCTGTAGCGAGTCTGTTTTGCTGGACGCTTACTTTATAACTGCATTACTTCCACAGCAGTAATGCAGTTATTTCAAAATTTATTTTCAAATGCTTTGTTGTATTTGACATATTATTTTAATTAGAGATAACATATTTTTCAATTTTGGTTCAGTTATATAATTTAATCTTCTTAATGAAACTCCGAGGTCATCTGTCTATTTAACTACTTTGGTTCTTTTAGCTCAAGGGTCTCAAAACTAAAAAGTTACCATCCCTTCATAGTTAGCTCAGCATCTCCAGATGACTTTCGGAGGAACGGACTCCACAAAAACAAGTGACTTTTGAAAAGTCAAGCGATACTCAAGAGAATTGACTCTAGCTTTCGGGATCCATCTCGAATAACGACGACTGTTGATTTAACAGCTTTCCATCGATGAATATTCCTGTTTTAGCATAAGTCGCTTTTTGGTCACATCCAAAATTGAACGTTTGTCCTTTAATCTAAATAAAATATTAGTCTGGGAAGGAGAGGCTGAGAGAGATAATATTATTTTGTTTTTCTACCTCGGGATTCCGATTCTTGATTGGCTATTTTTCAGTTTCTGTTGTTGTCGTTTCAAATTCCTCCCTGGCCACAAGTATTCCAGACCAGGACCATTTAGGCTAGCGGGCTGAGGAGTGCGGCTCCGGTTTATAATGACAACACAAGGGTCGGAGTCCGATTTAGCTTGGTGCCACTTCAATTTTTACCTAGCATCCCTAGGGGCGACATCTAGGAGGGGGAATCGTACCCTCTCCCGTCCTCTCTGACCTCATAGAGGGACTTTCCGTTCTACGGAAACGGGCCCATATCCGGTTTAGACATGGAGGTATTTAATAGCTCTTATCGGGATTCAATCCGAGCAGCCTCAGCACCGAAAGCTGACACGCTACCACTTGGCTACCTCGGCTCCTTTTTCTGTTTTACAAAGGTCAGCTGGTATTCAGAGAAAAAATACAGAGAACAATAGGAAGCAAACTTTCAGCAACTAGGCTAATATTTCTCGTAGCACCATTCCTGTTGATAAGGCAAATAATTTTTTTTTCTTTGGGGGGGGGGGGGGCTTCTGAGACAAATTCATTTAGGCCAGTAGTACATGTTCTGAGTTATTTGAAACTGATGTACTAATATAATGCCCCTCTCTCGATGCGTATCGAGGTGACTATGCAAAATCCTTTTACGTATCGCATTAATTATCTAAAGCAGGCCTGCACATCTCAAAATGTGATGAGGGCCATACTACTTTATGGAAAGCTGCTGCGGACGCAAGAAAATAGTACAGATGTGAAAAAGATTCTAGGACACAATGAAAAATAAACAAAATATTTACTTTTATGAAATAAATTTAATGTGACATAGTTGCATCGATTTCCTTCAACAAGTTTGTCGTATTCAGGAGACATACTTCAAGTAGCTGTTCTCGAAGAATCTGCTAAGTGATCGTCACTCATTTTGTATTTCTTAGAAACATATTTTATATATATATATATTTTTATTTCCAATGGCACATCCAGACAATTGAACATCAAAAAGACAACAATAAATCTATAAATGAAAGCGAGCAATCCAGTAGCGTTCCCAAATTGATGTCCGAGGAAGTGCTGGACATCTGGACAGGTGAGGCAAGTCCATTTCCTCGTGAAGATCACACAACGTACAAAGAGGGTCAGGAACCACGTTGATGCGACATAGATGTTTATACAGGCAGTCGTGGACAGATATCAGACACACATATATATATATATATATATATATAACATTAAAAACCCCATACCATTTTAAAATCTAACATTATTCTAAATTCCCTTGGGCGTACGAGCTAAATTTCGCTTTTGATTCTAAACTCTAATAACCTCGAGAGAAAATATTAAATGGCTTCCTTTTTCAAATAGGCGCGGCGTCCCCAATATTTTAGATAAGCTCTGCGCAGATTATATAAAACCACATGTGACTTATCGACAACAGCAAATCCCTAATCGCGATGATGATCACATGACAAAGGTTATATAAACCACATGAACGGAAACATGTACGCTTTTTTGATTTTGTAACTGCCTTGAGAAGACGTATTCGCCGTCTAATAAAATTTAATGCCGTAACTTGCCGCGTCGTTTATTCGAGCCACGACTACTCTTCATTCCCTGTGATGTGCTGGACGCCCATTCTTTCCTTGGGTTGTCCAGTATGTTACATAGAGACGGCAGCATTCTCACCTGCTGCGACCACATCCCACTGGATTTTCCAAGGCATTTCGGCGTTTTCGTTTCAGCGTCACCGCGTGTTTAATTTTCGCTTTCGCTGGGTGCATTAGTGCGCATTTCTGCCTTACGATGGTGAATCAGCTCCATGTGCGACCTTCGATCGGAGGCCAGCGTGAACGGCTCCATTTCGGTGCTAGTGTCAATAAGTGCTTCGGCTTGCTGTGAGATTCATCCTGGATCAGTTTCAACGTGTGGGCGTCCAAGTCCGGTGTTTCTTCAAAAATTGTGTATTTTCCTTTTCAGAAATCTTGTGCCGGAATGTGTATACTTACGATTTGTGTTCCCCATTGCTTCGTGTGATCACCATTTAAATTCTTCGCGAGTGTCATCATGTAAAAAGTGCGTAATCCCCACCATTCAAAAATCATCGATGTGTTCTTGTGTGTGAATTTAATTAAGCCGGTATGCAAGCCCTAGCGCTGTACCGTGAATAAATAAAAATAAAAATTTGTGCAACCGAGAATTTTACAGTAACAAGACAAGCATCACATGACCAGGTTGTATGTCTACCATCATAAACTTTTTAAAATTGTTTAGTAAACTATGATTGTATGATATTATATTCTTGTTTTAAATTGAAATATAATTGTGATATTGTGTTAAACTTATAAGATGGAAGATAAAACTATAAAGACAGAATGCAAGGACCATTTTCAACTTGAAAATGTAGAGAGGGAATTCAGGGATTTTATTCCTTTTGACCCAGAGGGGGGAATGAAACTACAAAAATGGCTTGCCTATATTGAGCAGAAATTTTGCCAAGCAAATGTTCCAGAGGGACAAAAATTAAAATATATTTCAAAATTTCTCAAGGGGAAGGCTCTAACAGTTTTTATTAACAATTGTTTAGACATTCAAGATTGGACAGAATTAAAAGACACTTTGCAAGAATTATTCTTTGAGGCAGATAGCGTGGAATTCTCTGAATTTTCCAATTTGAAATTTGAATATAATGATGACTTAACCAAATATTTTCATAAAAAAATTGATGTAGGAAAGAGATTGGGGTTATCACAGAAATTAATACTAGAAGGCCTAACACAAGGCCTAAATGCTCAAATGAGAATGACCATAGCTGCAAATCCTCCTCAAACCACAACAGAATGGATAGTGTTGGCTAATAAGCTAATCAAAATAAATAATGAAGGAAACAAAACTAATCAAGGGGATCGGGATAACTTTTTTAACACTAGATTTGAAAATAGGAACCAATTACGACAGAATTATTACAACCAACCTCAAGTTAGGATGAATTATAGCCCACCTCACCAATTTAGACAAAATTACTCTTCCCAGCCTCAATTTAGACCTAATAATAATCAACAAACTCAGTTTAGACCTAATTATAGTCAGCAGCAACAATTAAGACAATGGGAACCCAGAGCTCAAAGGTTGAATAGAAATTTTGCACCCAATCCCAATAACCAAATTAATCACCACCAACAATATGCAGACTTACCATCTAGACCCTGTCGAAAATGTTCTAACTTTGGCATAAGTAATGCTTATCATTGGGAACAAACTTGCTCTATTAATGAGAGATTTGATAAGATGTCGATGTCAGACAATAAACATCATTATGAGGAACCTGAATTTGAAAGAGATCAGGCGCCAGAATGACAATTACTGTCATTGAGGGGAAACATTATCAGAAATAATAGGGTTGACAAAACAAAAAGACTATATGAAAATGAGAAACAGAATTTTTTAAATTGTGTGATTGACACTGCTTCGACTATTAGTCTGATGTCACAAAAACTGGTCAAACAATGTCAACTGAAATGCTATTCAAGTTCTCCAATTAAGGTCAGGCAAGCTGAGGGTGAAATCTTAATTACAACTAAATGTGTATTAACTTTGAGAATAGGGAAAATAATTAGAAACATTTCTGCATATGTTTTGGACAATGACTTGCCTTATCTTATTCTGGGACTTCCTGAGTGTAAAGAGTTTAAATTAGTAATTGATTGTAGCCAATTGTGTGTGTATCAAAATAGAATTGCTTTGAAAATGGTTAATATTTGTGATATAAGTAAAATTTCATTACACCTACAAAATAAATGTGATAATAAGCATGTGGATAATAATAGTAATGGTCATGAAATTGAAGTTTCTGATATGTTTAACCCTTATGAAGAAAATTCGCAGAAAGAAAATGATATTTTCTGTATTGATTATGATGTAAATGACAATTTTAATGAAAGCTCTGGTGGAATCAAAGCAGAAAGTAATCCAAATTATGAAAATGTTGACATTAATGATCAAATCAAAATTTAGATGTTGATAGGGAATTAAAGAATTTATTGCACAAAAATAATAGACTGTTTTCAGCTAACAAATATGACATAGGCAAAATAAGGATGGAACCCCAAAGAATAATCCTAAATTCTGATTTACCAGTGAGTCTAAGAGCATACAGGACTTCGCCAACTGAGGAAAAAGAGATCAGGACCCAAATTAAAAATTTGTTAGAAGCAGGAATCATAAAAGAATCACATAGTTCATACTCAAGTCCTGTGACTTTGGCAAGAAAGCGAAATGAGGGAAAAACTAGACTTTGTATTGATTTCAGAAAACTAAATTTAATTACTAAGACAGATGCAGAACCCTTACCCAGAATTGATGATATTCTAGATAAATTAAGCAGAGCTAATTACTTTTCAACTTTAGACCTTACCTCAGGGTATTGGCATGTACCCGTCCACCCAAAAGATACTGAGAAATTGGCATTTGCCACTACTTTTGGCTTATACGAATGGCTAAGACTCCCATTTGGTTTAAAGAACACCCCTGCAATATTCAATAGGACTATCAGGAGAATTTTAGATAAATATAAAGTTAACTTTGCATGCCACTATTTCGATGATATTATAATTTTTTCAGACTCCAAAGAACAACACCTTGAACATTTAGAGATACTATTTAACATTTTCAAAAAAGAGAATATCAAGTTAAAATTAACTAAATGTACTTTTCTGCAACAACAAATTAATTTTCTTGGATATAATGTAACAAATGGGAAAATTGCCCCAGACAACATTAACATTGAAAAGATAAAGTGTTTGAAACCACCAACTAATGTAAAAGAACTCCAAAGATTCTTGGGCACAATAAATGTGTATAATAAGTTTATTCCAAAATATGCAAAAGTAAGACAGCCATTAAATACATTATTGAAAAAGGGAGTAAAATGGGGATGGTCAGACAAGTGCCAAGAAGCTTTTGAGGATCTTAAGAATTTATTGATTTGTAAACCAATATTGCAATTGTATGATGTAAACAAAGACTGTCATTTATTTGTGGATGCTAGTAAACAACAGGTTGGAGCTGTTTTAAAACAGCCAGGTGAAGATGGGGTGTTGCATCCCATAGCATATCACTCTCGTGTATTAAAGGACTATGAGGCAAATTATTCTATTACTGAACTTGAGTGTTTGGCAATTGTGGACAGTTTAGACAGGTATTATCATTATCTCAACGGGAAAAAGTTCACAATTCACACAGACCATGCTGCCTTAGTTTGGCTTAGAAATGTGAAAAATCTTCGAGGTCGACTCTTTCGCTGGTCATTAAAACTAAGTATGTTCGACTATGAAATTAAATACCAGAAGGGAGCTGCAAATATTGAAGCTGACATGCTTTCAAGGAACCCTATTCTAGAACCTAAAACCCAAATAAATCATTTAATTGAACTAAGAAAAATTGTAGAATTTCAAAATAAAGACAATGTACAGGGACTTAAATATAAAAAACTAAATGATGTAATCTACATGAGAAAGAAAGGATTTTTAAAAATTGTAGTACCATTTTCATTGAGGTTAGAAATTTTAAAAAGAGCCTACGAGGACTATGGACACCCTGGAATAAATAAAACAATGCAATTACTCACACCCCAATATTATTGGCCCAAAATCAATGAGGACATTAGTAATTATGTTAAACATTGCCATACTTGTCAATTAAACAAAAAGAAAAGACAGAAAAGGTTTGGATTGCTGCAAGAAGTACCTCCGACAGACCAACCCTTTGAGTGCTTAAGTTTAGACACAGTAGGCGGATTTAATTACTATAATTCCACAAAGAAATATTTACATTTGATAATTGACCATGCAACGCGTTATATTTGGGCTTTTCCATCAAAAAGCGTAACTACTGAAACTTATACGAATTGCTTAAAACAAATATTCCAAATTCAAACACCAAAAAAATTGCTAACCGACAGAAATGCAGCTTTTACATGTTCAAAGTTTAGAAGATTTTTAGAGCATAACAATGTGCAACAATTACTTACCTCGAGTCATCATCCACAAATGAATGGAAAGGTAGAGAGGGTAAATCAAACAATAATTACTAGATTAAGGTGCAAAGTACATAACTCAACAAGCAAAACTCCTTGGACAACCCTATTAAATGAAGTAATTAATGAATACAATCATACGCCTCATTCAGTCACCCAAATGACCCCAGCTTACCTACTTTTTGGAATATTACCTTATGAACCTCATGTTAAAAAACAAGATTTTTATCCTCAGGTGGATGAGGCGAGAAAATTAGCTAAAGAAAGGACAATTAATTACCATAATAGGAATAAAGTAAAATATGATGCACGTTTTGTAGAATCTAAATTTAATGTTGGAGATTTAGTGTTATTCGAAGAATTTCACTACCCTAATACAAGAAAATTAAGCTCACCCTATTCTGGACCTTACACTATTCTAAAACAAATGTCAAAAGTTAATTATGAAATTGATAGACCAAACTTTCACACTAAACGAGATTCTGAAATTGTCCATGCTTGCAGATTGAGATATTATAATGCACCAGAGAACTTAAAACTACACCACGAATAATGACAAACATTAGATCCAGTTTTCTTTCTTTTCTATGTGATGCTTAACATCATTATATTTTTTTTAATTGATATAATTAATTATGTATTGTCCTACTAAAGATATAAAAAAAAAACTGTCTAACTTAAACTTTCTTCTTAAGAATACTATTATATGTGAATTTTTTGGATCTCAATTTAAACACCGACTATGACAACTCTACTTCTTTAACCTTTCAGTAAATTTCCTATTTCTTGAATACACTTTCCTATCACCCAACTCTACAAGCGCGTTGGATGCCGTCCCAACTGTTTAAGATCTTATTAATTTTTTTTACTATCTGCTTTTAATTCAACAACTCAGTCACTTAAAGTGCTGAAGATTATATGCTTGAGTAATGACTAAAACAGGGCTGGGATGGCCACTCCTTTTGTCCTCCCATTTCTATATATTATACTGTATGACAACTGCACCTTTTCCTTTTTCTCCATCTTTGTACTATACAAGATGCTGTTTTTCAACGCAGTCATATTCTGTCGGAGATTCACGGTTAGTCCACTGTACGGCTAAAAGACTCTTCCTCCTTATTAGTCAGAGAACAATATGGAGAAAGAAAACCCACTTGTTACACAAACATAAACACAACCCTCACTGCTTAGAGGTAGAATTAAAGAATTTGAGACTAAGAGTTGGGGAACACACATACAACAAGGTACCTTCAAAACAAGGAAATGGATCCACATAAACTTATAATAAATGTACAAAAAAGAATAGTAGATAAATAATTTGAAAATAAAGTGAAAAGTATTGAGAATAAATAAAGTTAGAATAAATATGAATAAGTATAATTAAAGAGTATTGAATAGAATTTTGGAATGAATAAATATTGTCGAAATAAAATGAATATAAGAAATGATGAAATGAGAATAATAAGAAATATAAAAGATATTAAAAAGAGATTTTTGTTGATAATAAGTAATATTGAAATAAAGGAGATAATGGATATTAAGAAAAAATGATGAGATAAATAAAGATACGAAAACTAGATAATGAGTGATATGTTTTGTAATTTTTATGTACAATTGATATATTTGAAGTGTGATTTTATTAAATCTTGTGATTTTTATTGAAAGTGTGATTTTTATTATAAACTGTGATTTTTATTATATAACTAAAGAACTAATTTTCTTTATATGTAAACAAGTCGAGATAATGTGATGTTTATGTATTCTACGTTTGTGAAGCAGAAATAACACAGCACTAAAAAGACTGTGACTTTTTTTTTGTACCCAACTACAAAGGACTTTTTTTTTAAGCCAAGATATTGTATTTTTTTTGGGTATTCTGCACTTGCGAGATGATAGGACACAGAACCTACCGAACTGTGATTTTTTTTGTACTTTTCTCAAGCAACATACTGTAGCTAACATAATAAGGAACGTGAACTATAAGCTACCATGTGTACCTTACAAACTTTTTTGGACTCACCCCAATGTTGTGAGAGTTGAGGAGGAAAGTACAATAACTTCAAATTATTGTCATGTTCTATTCCATTTACTTAACATGTTTGTTTGTTGATTTTGATATTTTCATTGTTATATTCTATTATTTGTGTGAGTCGACTCAAAATTAAAACTGATGTAGAGTGAAAATTTGATAATTTTTTTAAATTAAATTTAATTGATTTTTTTTAGATTTTGTTGTGTGGGGACGGCCGCCCTGCTCAGCATTGTCTTCATTTGATGATAAGTGCATATTTAAATTTAATTGTTTTTCACAGCAACAATATAAGAAATTTATATAATTTACAATTTTCTATAATTGATCATTAATTTCTATAATTTTTTTGTTTTTATTGTGTTCCTAAATTAGTAAATCATTAGTGTATTTTTGTGTATTCGATATTGAAATGTGCAATGTCTTGCCATGTGATCATCATACTAAATTAACTTAAAACATATGTTCCTTTTAAAACTTTTCCAAATTTGTGGTCGACGCCCATTTTCCTCACATGGCCGGGTGAGTCTGTCCTCCAATGCAGGCATTGTTGGTCAGCCTCTTCTCGGACGGGGGGGATATTCTATAACATTAAAAACCCCATACCATTTTAAAATCTAACATTATTCTAAATTCCCTTGGGCGTACGAGCTAAATTTCGCTTTTGATTCTAAACTCTAATAACCTCGAGAGAAAATATTAAATGGCTTCCTTTTTCAAATAGGCGCGGCGTCCCCAATATTTTAGATAAGCTCTGCGCAGATTATATAAAACCACATGTGACTTATCGACAACAGCAAATCCCTAATCGCGATGATGATCACATGACAAAGGTTATATAAACCACATGAACGGAAACATGTACGCTTTTTTGATTTTGTAACTGCCTTGAGAAGACGTATTCGCCGTCTAATAAAATTTAATGCCGTAACTTGCCGCGTCGTTTATTCGAGCCACGACTACTCTTCATTGCCTGTGATGTGCTGGACGCCCACTCTTTCCTTGGGTTGTCCAGTATGTTACATATATATATAATATTTTGCGTTTATTAGAATTATTATGCTAGTACTATGACTATACACAAAAGGCTTCGCGGATCACAAAGTGAGTGTTGGCGGGTCGTGTGTTGTGCAGGTCTAGAGCATAACCACTCCAACAGGACCAACAATGAAGTTGCAGGAAAATCTGCGTCTCCTGTGCCGAGCCCTCTAAAGCAGAAATATTTGGTTTTTCTTTCACGGAGCTCAAATGAAGAAATATTGAACTAACCACTCCAATAGTTGTAATAAATTGTTTTGTCATAAGATGGGCTCTACAAAGCTCAAATGCTATAGGCTAAAAATTATTAATTTTCGTTTAAATCATCATAAACTAGTACATTTTGATGGTCAAATGTATAACTATGTAAAGGAAGACTCGTTTAATTTTAAAACCAGGAATATCTAACCAACCAGTTTGTTTTAAGCTTTCGACAACCCGATTTGACCCTGCAGTTCATATTAACTAGAAAGTACGGGAGACACTTCGACCGTACTGAAGTCCTCTCTTAGCGGGAAAATTCACGAGCAATAAAATTGGCCTGTTTAAGTCAGGCCATAAAATGTTTACAGACAAATAAATGTATGCATATACAGCACGATAAAGTAACATTGTAGGTATAATCTATAGATTGATTTACTGCCAGGATATGAATTTTACTCTAAGGCCGTCTGCACACGGAGCAACTCAAAAGAAACTGATAACTGACTCGAATCACAAACCATTCCGTGTTGAGTCGTAACCTATGTAATTGAATGGAGCCACGCACACGGCGCAACTGGTTACAAACTCGTCCGACGAGTTTGTAAGATTCTACAATAAGATTTGTAGAGTTCATATACATGCACTGCAGATAAAAATCTTGGGAACCTAAGGCATTACTTTAACGGATTAGACAGATATTCTGATCTTGACTACTATGACAGTTTTCAGACCATAAATAAATATGGACACAGCTCGCGCGAGCAGAGAAATGTCAGAATTATTGAGCCATACTGCAACCAATAAATTGCTCCTTCGGCGTAATCTATTCCAAGTTTTTATTTCCTTACATTCAGAGTACAAGCGAATTTCATCTCTTTTCCTCCACACACACTACATCACTTATCATCGCGACAACAGAAACCAGACACACGAATCCTTGTTCCCGAGGCATCTTTAATACAATTACGTAGTCTGTATAGGTGATGACTGAGAGTAAATGGTCAAAACAAAATTTACTTCTCCCAGATGATTTCCATCATCTCACCTGGCAAAGCTTTACACGGAATTAAAAATATCGAAATTTTACGTATAGGATGTCATCTAACATTAATAATATCGTGTTCAGAAAGACACAAGTTTAATATACGTATATATATATATATATATATAACAGATGGTATATATTTAGCTGAATATGAGACGGAATTCGAACAGTATTATTTGAATATTGATCTCTCTGTAGAAAGTTAGAAGACACTTTAAATATTCCTTTTAAACTTTTCTAACAGTAATTACGTCCCACAGGTATTTGTTTTCCTTTAAGTAATTATACACGATGAAAAAAATCAATGATTATGGAAATTCCTTTCTCGCGTGTGTCATTTATAAATCATACATATATACTTACATTCACATAATCACACACATATTAAAATATGTTTGCACGTCGAGGCATGTTAAACTTTTTAAAATTTTCATTATTAATTCGGTATCTGTCAGATTAAGTAAGTCTACTCTGCTCACCATTGTAATTAATATTACCCTCTTGTTTCCAAGCATAACACTATTGCAGCTTTTATTTATTATGTAATAGGAAGTAACTGTGTTCTCTTTGTAGCTCATTAGCTAAGGTTGGTTGAGAGCATGCTACGATTATTTTTTGCTCCCCGAGGGCTGTAGTAGACCGGGACGAGCTGCTTAAAGCTGATTACGACTGGTTCTCATTTGTTATATATATATATATATATATATATATATATATATATATACACACACTGAAGTGCCACTGAATTAGGGATACTTACCTAGTAACGAGTTGGGCCTCCTCTGGTCTTGATAACGGCTGCCACACGACGAGGCATAGATTCAACAAGTTTCTGGAAACGTTCCACGGGAATGGCTTGCCAAATATTGGCTAAAGCTGTCCATAATTCAGTAAGGTACTTTGGTGCTGTGGGATGGCCTTTCACGCCTTGTTCCAAAACATCCCAAAGATCCTCAATAGGATTTAAGTCTGGGCTTCTAGGTGGCCAATTCATGAGAGAGAACTCAGAGGAATGCTCATCCAACCAGCCAGTAGCCAACCGGGACTTGTGAGAGGTACAGTTGTCTTGCTGGAAAACTCCATTACCGTGCGGATAACAGAACAGCATAAACGGATGGAGGTGATCACCCAGCAACTCTACGTACCGAATTGCATTGAGGGAGGTTGGTACACGCACCAAAGATCCCAAACTGTGCCACGAAAAAACACCCCAGACCATGATTGAGCCACCATGCCCTTGTACAGTTCCAGCCAAGCATGCAGGATCCATGGCTTCATGAGCCTGATGCCATATTCTCAGCCTCCCGTCGGCGTTAAGTAGTCGGAATCGAGACTCATCACTCCATGCTACTCGTTTCCAGTCCTCTACACTCCAGTCTCTGTGCTCTCTTGCCCAGGCAAGACGTGCAGCCCGATGGCGAGTATAGAGCAATGGTACTCTCGTAGGTCGACGGCTCCCGAAACCCATACGGTGAAGCGAGCGTTGCACAGTCCGTTTACTGACTGTACGACTGGCACCGTCATTAAACTGGGTGGTAATTTGAGCTAATGTTTGGCTTCGCTGGCTACGTACAATACGCCTGAGCCGTCTCTCACCACGCACTGTCAAGGCTAATTCTCCTTTGTAGTTTGCCCGATCGCTAGTTTTTTTCCCCACCATCCATGTATTCTTGGTATACTCTTGACACTGTCGACCTTGAAAACCCTAGCTGTCTGACGATTTCGGAAATTGAATGGCCCATGCGTCGCGCACCTACGATTTGTCCGCGATCGAAGGCGTCTAAATCAGGCAGTTTACCCATACTGGCAATTCCAACAACTAATTTAGAACAACCACAGTGCGCGCTATATATGCAGTTACCACAGCGCCCTCACTTGCGCATACATGATGCGCAGTGCTACACAATTTGCATAGGCTTTGCTATCCCCAATTCAGTGGCATTTCAGTGTTTATATATATATATATATATATATATATATATATATATATGTATGTATATTTACAGTAGAGCCTCGTCTATCCGGACCAACCCGGATAATCGAAAATCCGGATAATCCGGGTAATAAGCAAAACAAAATCCTTAACTAAGCAGACTTACCGTTTATTACGATAAAAAACTATAGTTTTTTATCGTATGTTTTGTAAGAAAATTACATAGCATTGTTTAAAAGACATTAAAAAAATAAAAATAACTTTTCACGTCACTTCTTAAAGTTACATTACTTCTTAAGAATTGGTCCACTGCCTCTCTTTCAAACACACGTGGCGTTTAAATGAAGCACGGTCACGCAAACGCTTTATCATTAATACATGGTCTGTCTAGAAAGTAATGAGACTGATTCCATAAAATTAATTTATTTGAAGATAATTTTACAGACACTTAATAGTCTTCAAAATAGCCTCCTCCTGCATTAATACACCATTGCCAACGACTCTGCCACCCATTGATGCCCGTCTGGAAGTCTTCAACTGGAATGCTGTTCAGAACGCGCTTTACGTTTTTCTGCAAGTTCTCCAGACTGTCAAAACGATGACCTTTGCGTTGAGCAGCGATACGCCATAAAGTTTTGTGTTAAACTAAACATATAAGCTACTGAGACGCTTTCCATGTTACAAGAAGCCTACGTGAAGGATCTTTGTCCAGGGATCAAGTGTTTAGGTGGCACAAAGCCTTCAAAGACGGAAGAGAGGACGTCGATGATGAATAACGCACTGGGCTTCCATCAAGTTCTCGAACTTAAGACAATGTGGCTAAAATTAAAACGCTTTTGGACTCTGATCATTGGATGAGTGTCCAAATGATGTTCTCCGGACAGACAGTTAATGCAGATTTTTACAAGGAAGTGCTTCAAAGGTTGAGGAATTGAATTGCTCGCGACCGTCTGGAGCTCAGAAACAATTGGATTCTGCACCCCGATAATGCTCCGGCCTACCGTATATCCCGATCTGTCACCGCCGGACTTTTTTCGTTTCTCTCGGTTAAAATTCAGCTTAAAAGGTCATCGTTTTGACAATCTGGAGAACTTGCAGAAAAACGTAACGTGCATCCTGAACAGCATTCCAGTTGAAGACTTCCAGGCGGGCATCAATGAGTGGCAGAGTCGTTGGCAACGGTGTATTAATGCAGGAGTAGGCTATTTTGAAGACTATTAAGTGTCTGTAAAATTATCTTCAAATAAACGAATTTTATGGAATCAGTCTCATTATTTTCTGGTCAGACCCTGTAGTTCAGCTCGAGTGGTGTCGGGCAGACGCTCCAAGTACGCCATGATGTTTGTCAACTGGTGAGCAGCATCTGCATGTATCGTTCGCTGTTGCGGTGTGATCGCTCCCTACTCGCCCGCGTCATCCTCTTCCTCACTGTCTTCTGTAGATGTGCGTACCGCTACAATTTCTTCTTCCGTCATAGTGTCGTAGCCACCGTCATTATTGTCTTTCAGCCACCCACTGAGGCCTTCCCTATCAATATCTGAGCACCCACTTATTGTTCCTAACATTTGCAGAAGGTTGTCTGCAGCCACTTGCACCAAATTATCGCTTGCCATATCGTTTGCAGCACAAATAGCTGGTGAGTCAATCCACGTCAACGCCCTGTGATACTCTAGTAAAGCTTTCTTAAACTCAACAAAAAATATTTTATTACTATAATTTATTGTACAATCTATGCAGAAACTGTACATTGAATCAAACTAAAAAGCGAATATTTGACGTACTTATAGTTGCGTTCTTGCTATCATAGTTAAAAATTATTATCTAATGTGAACATTAAATAAAAAATGTCTACAAATCTGATCCGGATAAATGAGATTTTACTGTATAATATACACAGTGGTACCTCGGTTTACGAACTTAATTTGTTCCGAGACTTGGTTCGCAAACCGAAGCAAAATTTCCCATAGAAATTAAAGGGCGTGGTGGCCCAGTTGGCAAAGGTAGCGAGTCAGTGATCTGAACGTCGCTGATTCGGTGCCCGCCACGGACAAAATCCATTGCCGTGTACACCAATGGCTGCTGGTGCACGAAAAATCTGTCGTGGCTGCAATGTCCTCTAGGTTCTCAAATTAATCTCTGGAGCTGGAGGGTTAAGTGTACCGTCTTCGTCACTTCATTCGGTTCTAAATTACGGGACCGGCTTGTAGGGGGTAGTGCTGGCCACCTATATGGTGCCCCCTTAAATGAATGGCCAGCAGTCTCGCGGTGTACATAAAGGGGAATGTCTAGCGACAAGCGCCTCCGCGTTCGAAAAAAAAATATATGTATAAATTAACGTATAAAGAATTGATCCGTTTACCCCTAGACTAGAAATTTTTTTCCTTGTTTTTATGGGTTTAGTTATAAAGAAATGGTGAAAACAAATGAAAACATACTTTATTTTGAAGAAATAACACATGATAATTATTCAGTACAGTTTTTTGGCTTTGTAGTGTACACTATCTACCAATAAGTATTTGGACACATGTGAAAGAAAAGGAAAACAAAATTTATTCATATTCAACAGTTGGTAGAGCCTCCACGAGAGGTAAGTACACCCTCAACCCTCCGGGGCAGGCTTTCCACAAATCCTTGTATGACGGCTAGTGGTATTTTCTTCCACTCGGCTTGGAGAAGACATGTAAATTCCTTCCCCGATTTTGGACAGTTGTTGCACATCTTAATTCGGCTATCCAACTCGTCTCAGAGGTTCTCCATAGGGTTCAGGTCTGGGCTCTGGGCAGGCCAATCCATTGGGCCTGCCTCAATGACCTCAAATGACTCTCAATGACCTGCCTCAATGACTCAATGACTGCCTCAATGACTCTCAATGACCTGCCTCAATGACTAACTCTATTGTCAGCATACCAATCCATGATGGACCTCGCAACATGACAGCTGGCGTTGTCGTCCTGAAAGTAACATGGGTCCAATCCGTAAAACTGCCACAACGTAGGAAGCATACTGTCATCCAAAATAGTGCAGTAGGCGTAGGCGTTGAGCTTACCATGAATTAGGACCAAGGGTCCCAGTCCATACCAGGAGAAACATCCCCAGACCACAATTTCACCTCCGCCGAACTTTACTTTGGGCACAATGCATTCAGGCAAGAGGCGTTCTCCAGGCAGACGCAAGTCCCAGACCCTGCCACCCGAACGGTGCAGGGTAGATGGTGAATCTTGATTCGTCGTTCCAGAGAACCCGTTTCCACTGATTTACTGTCCACTTTCGACATGCTTTGCACCACATTAACTGAGCAGAGTGGTTGGACTTTGTGATCAAAGGCTTATGGGCACGACCATGAAAACCAAACAGATGTGCTTCCTTACGGATGGGATTCATCAAAACAACATTTCCGGATGACTGTTGAAACTGCTGGAGTATGTGGGTCATCGGCTGGGTGCGGTTCTTCCAAATTTTTCTGGAAAGCAACGGTCGGCCTCTATCTCCCAGTTTCGGGGGTCTGCCGATTCGGGACACATTTCTACAGTCACCGATCACCTTCCACTTCTGAATCACATAGGCCACTGTCGATTTTGGGAAATCAGCTCGCTAGATATGTTCCTTAAGATCAGCCATTTCTGTGGTACCAGATGATTACACCTTTCAGAAATCAGATAACTCTGCACTTCGGGGTATCTTGCATGCGACTAATTCCAATGTTGTTTCTTACACGATATTTAACGGCGGAGGGCGTGACGTATATCAGGACCGCAGATATCGTCATTTGCATGGGTGTCCAAATACTTATTGGTAGATAGTGTATAATTGCTTGTGAAGATTGAAGATTGTTGATTGTTGAAAAGAGAGGGAGGAGGACAGATGTTACTGCTTGGAAGGTAAGTCATCCTCCGTGATATTACTAGGCAATTCTGATTTAATGTTTTTTCTCTTCGTCTACTTTAAGTCGCACTAGCTGATTTTGGCGCAAGAAACCGATCTAAAGAAATTGTTCTTTTGCTTTTCTGAAGAATTCCATATAAGTGGGACATCACATTCTCATTTAGAATATTAACTGCTCTGTTGGTCAAAGATTTATTATGGTGATACATTTCAATAAATGCCTGCAATTCACTCCACTTGCTGCAAATTTCTTTTATCACGGCAATGGAAACTTTCTCCCTATCACTGTCCTTCTTAGATCAATGCTCTTCTTGGATAGCGTTCATGTGTTGGCTCTGCAGCTCAACAAGTTCTGTGATGAGTTCTTCACTTTGTTCTTCCATTAGCTCCTCCACATCTTCACAGTCGACCTCCAAGTCTATACTTTTGCCTATGGACACTATCTCATCCACAAATTTGACTTCCTCCTTTTTATTATCAAAGCCCTTGAAGTCTCTCTCTGGAACACAAGATGACCTGGCAGACAAGTTTCTTCCTGGCAGACTGCAAAGTACGATAAGAGACCCCCTCCTCCAGGCCGTATCAATAATGTTGATGCAGTTGAGGATATCGAAGTGCTCCTTCAAAAATTCTCTCAGGGTCAAATATGAGTTATTTTTGACTTGAAAACATCTTTAAAAGAGTGCCGTGATATTACATTTAAAAAAAATTAGAAATGACTTGCTGGTCAATAGGTTGAAACAAAGAAGTTGTATTGGTTGGTAGAAATTTGACTTTAATGAAGTTATATTTGATGTCCAGGTCTTTTTCGAAATTTGGAGGATCAGCAGGAGCGTTATCCATGACGAAAAGATATTTCAAGTGTAAACTATTCTCCTCAAGATGCTTCTTGACAGCTGTTAGGCAGTTTAGCCTTCAGCACATTATTTTTGTTGAATGCACGAGGATATTCAGATTGGTAAACTTAATGTGGCATGGATGCAATCCTCACTTTCATTAGCACACAATAAATGTGTAAGCTTGTTCATATGCTAGTGCCCGGGAAATGCCTTCTCCTCTTTGATGTACAGATTCTTGGCATTTTTTTCCAAAACAATCCGGTTTCATCTCAGTTAAAAACTTTGTTTAGCACGTAGCCTTCCCTTTCCCCAAACTTTTTGAATTCATCCACAAATAGGACAATCTCTCGCAGCATATCACCCATCTCAACTCTTGCAGATTTTACTTCTTGTTTGGCGAGGAGTGGCAAATCATTGCATAATTTAACATGGCGCTCAATGAGCATTCTTACAGCTTGTTGAATAAAATCCTCTCAGATTGCGCAGTCTTTAGATACAGTATCTAAACAAAGGTATATCAGTAAATTAAACATTCAGGTTCATCCCGGGAAGGTTTATTCAGTATGTGACCCGTATTTAAGGACATTTATGCAGCTTAATATATCAACAATATATTCGGCTGTGTTAATATAACAAGAATTTTCAGTAAAATCTAGAATTCATTTCCCCCCAGAGTTCTTTGAAATAACTGTTTAATATAATTTTCCATTACTTTTTATGATGATTTAAATTAAGTATTATTAAAGGGTTAATAATTTAAACATATCTTAATAATGTAGTACATCTTTATTGATGTTTACATTAAGATTGTATTTCAACAAAATGATTCACAAAAATTGTGTGTATAATCTTTATCAAGTGAAAGTTACTTTATTTTAATACTAAATACAATCCAAATTTTCAAGTTAATATTATGAAATTATTTTATATTTTTTACTGTGTCAAACTTATTTTATTTCTTTAAAGAGTATACTTTTTTTAATGGTATTTTAAAGAGTTTAAGAAAATAATTTAAAGCATGAAATTATTTTAAGAATACACAAACTGGTACAAAATTAATATTGCAAATTAAGTTAGGTTTCTGTGCTTACATAGCTAAGAATGTATCAAGCTTGAAAAACAGTGAGTGAACTACAAAAACAAAAGTGACCTAAAAAGCATTTATTACAGTATATAAAAAGTTCAAAATGATTGAATACATATGTCACAAAAAGTTAAAGAATTTACATTTTAGTAAACAATATTCCTGTCCAAAATACCTAAAATAATTATTACAAAAACGTAAAACAAGAATAAACAAGCATAAAACTAAACGTAAAATAAGAACAAATAACTGTGTAATATTCATGAACAGAAATAGTCTAAGGAATGAACCATAATCATCGTTTATAAAATGTTAAAATTCATGCGGAAATACACGCTCTGTCAAAAAAAGATGTTCTCACTTCGAATGATAAAATTCTCAACGAAAGAATGATTATATTCTCTTAAACCTTGCGAAATATTGAAAAAAAAAGTGTTAAAATACCTGTTACATACAACTAATATGAGGAATTTTATAAATAAACTTAAATTATTAAACTCAAAATGAAGGTATCATCAAAAAACACATGCAAACGCATAGGAACTGCTTCTGTTTTCTGCCACCCGATAATGACGTCATCTATAGCAGACGAAAACTGACTTAGCTAGTGACGTTGCGACTTTTCACCTTATTCATCTACAGCCTTTTTATCTGAACTAGCAGCCACCCCCATGCTTAACAGCATTATGAATTCCACTTCGCTTGAGGGATTTCTCAAAACAGCCTCTACTGGCTTTAAAATCTTTCCATTCAACACCATTTGTACTCGGTGTTTTAACTACCAAATCACTGTGCAACTTCTTAGCCTTTTCGCATATTAAAGCCTCTGTTGTCACTCAACTTAAGTTTAACTCTTCCTGTTTGCTTCTAGTTAACATCTGTATTGCATTTATATTTTGAGTTTGCGAATCTGGCAACGACGAAAAGATTTGTGTTTTATGTTCTTTTTTTTGGTTTCGTTCATAAGTTTAAGTTTAAGATAAAGGCTATGATATGTTACGTTAAGAAGATAGTTATATGACAGTGGTTCCCAACCTTTTTCAGCTGGCGACCCACCTTTCCTTATCGGAATACCTCCACGGTCCATCGATCCATTGTGGAGTAAAAAACCTTATTTGTATCGTATCCCTTCCTTATGTACATATAATTTACCATCAAATATTGTAAATATATATATATATATATATATATATATATATATATATATATATATATATATATATATTATATATATATATAAATATATAAATATATAAATATATATATATATATATAAATATATAAATGTATATATATATATATATATATATATATATATATAAAAAAATAAATATATAAATATATAAATATATATATATATATATATATATATATATATATATATATATATATATATATATATATATATCTATATATATATATATATATATATATATATATATATATATATATATATATATATATATGGGGGAGCGACGTTGCCAGAGTGTGCACCACCTGTGTGACTTTGTGAGTCATCTGGGAGGGGTGTAGTGGTTCTGTTGTCTGCCCCAGATGCCAAAAATCAGAAACCGAGAAAACAATCAAAACACAATTCGATTTGTTTCGATTTTTCTTATCTTTTCTGATGGTTTATTCGATGGTTTCTGATAGTTTTAGCAGTGGCGTAGCGAGCATAACTGGCTCCCGGGGCACGATACCTTTTTGGCGGCGCCCCCAAATAAAATTGGGAATTTTCCGGAATATCTTTTTTGTCTTGTGGACCATTTTGCGCCCCTCTGCGAGTGGCGCCCGGGGCATGATAGACCCCCTTGCCTCGCTACGCCACTGAGTTTTAGGATCGAGTCGCGACCCACCGGTTGGGAACCGCTGTTATATGATATTCATCTTTATGATGCACGAATATATATCCAACATACTTGTAAATGACTTCATCATGTAAATAGCTTTTGTATTCTATCTGTATCTTGTATCATAAAATACATAAGTCGAAACCAATCTCGAGTCAGAACAGCCTCACTAATAGTATCACCAGCAAGCTCTTTTTCGCGTATCCACACTAGCAATAATTTTTCTACCTTTTCTTTAACTTGAGGCATTTGCATCGTTAGTTAAAAGAGTCACCCCTTTAGCCACACCAACTGCCTTTATTGCCTCTTTGTTTTTGACCATAGTACAAATGGTAGACAACCCAAACTGCGTGGCGAGATTAGAAACACTGACACCCTTCTCATGTTTAGCTTTTATTTTCTTCTTTTTCTCAATAGTTAGGTTATGTTTCCTGCAAGCAATATCACCTAGTCTTGCCATTTTCTTCGAAGGAATATTGAGGGCTAATTTAAACAAAAATATTCACAAAAAAGTCTGTGAAATACATGAGCAACCAATATTTAAGCTGTGCTACAGAATGCGCACCTGAGCTTGACATATGGACTGTTCGCGAACAGTGTGGCGAATTGTTCCATCGCATATTACCAGATGGCAGCTGGGCCCGGTTTAGAAATTTCTTGACTATAGGCACAACTCGGGATGGGGGCCTCCCCTAACACTGATGTGGGCATAAAATTTGCAAAATTGACACACACAAAAAAAAAAATCATGAATCATTGTGAAAGTACCATTTTACCAAGAATTGTCTATTCGAAGCGTAGAAGCCTAGAACATTATCAAATAACAAAAATCAATACAACATGTTAACTTCATCATTCAAACACCAATACAATGCAACCAGAAATCCTTATTAATCCCTTATATACACTGTAATATACATATGATGAACTATACATATAGCTATACATATGACAAACCTATCAATTAAATTTGTAAGGATATATAAAAAAATTGCTATTAAAAAAGGTAAAATAAAAAAAAAATTGAACTGGGAATTTTTTCTCTTAAAATAAAAATTTTGAGGGCCCCCAACATTCGAGGGCCCTTAGTCCCGGGCCTACTGGGCCTAATGGAAAATCAGGGCCAGGATGGCAGCACATCTCCGGCGCTTGTTCGTAAACCGAGGTACCACTATATATATATACAGTAACCACCGCTTATAGTGATCAGTGGTTATAAGAATCAACCGCTTATAAGAATCAATATCGCAAAAACTAAAACAAATGTATTATTTCTATGTTAAAATTTTCGCTTTAAAGAATCAATCCACCGGTTTTAAGAATCAGCTTACACTCTTCGCTTTCTTTTCATTTTTCCAAAAAAGCCTCTTAAACCCTCAAAAGGCAGGAAGTTCTTTCTCTTTTTTTTTTAACGAAAGAGTGATAAGATGGGATTACAGTCGTAAAATGCATTCCTTTCTTTGTTAGACATAACATAATAGTTTCCCCTTAAATGCTTTAGCACAACATTGTCCTATTAGCTTGACCCGGGGGCATCTTTACCCGCCCGGGTCCGATTTCACTTTTCTCCACTGACAAACAAAGACAGGGACTCTTTTTTCCCACCTCCCACATCCTGGTTGCGGATTCCTGGACCCTAAAACACATAAATCTTCGGCGAAGTGCCCACTATCACTTAGGCAAACCTGACATTAGTAGATTCAGCACGTTATCAAACCGTGAAACGTAAGCTAGAGGGTGAATATTCGTCTGAGACTACTGGTATTGAAAGAGGTATAAACAGCCTCCTGAAAAATTCATCACGTCAAACTACCATAGAAAACTTTTTCTTGCTCCCTTTCTGTAGTTGAAATGTTAAAACTGTTAAGCAGGTATGTTGTAACAAATATTGGAATTTTTTCTTTTCTTACTATAATCATGTGTACCTACTTATAGATCTAGAAATGAAGTTGTACTTTTAAAATTATAAAAAACAATTTTAATAAAAGATAATTAACGTAAATTAAAGAGCATTTTATGGTAAATTATCTAATATATGTATATATAGGTGTGCGTGTGTGTACCTGTCCAAAAACCTAAATTTCGGCTATAAGAATCAACCGCTTTTAAGAATCAAAAACAGCAATAAAAACGTGATTCTTATAAGCGGAAATCACTGTATATATATATATATATATATATATATATATATATATATATATATATATATATATATATAAAATCTATATCTCGATCCCGGACGAACCGCTTTTTTTTATAGAAACTATTTCTCGGGCGGGGGCCCACTTTTATAGAATTATGTCCGCGTACTGACCGGCAGAATCAGACTCTCTTATACTCAGTAAGACAGTACTCAATAAAGGACAGTCTCACTACTTAATGCACAACACTATATATTAACATGAAGAACTATTTACAGATGTTGAAGTGCGGTACATCTACGTTACACGTCAGGTCGCGCCAGGCCTCCACAAAGATGAATGGGTTACAATATCCGGCCGTCTGCCTCGATAAGGGTTAACTAAGCCGGCCGTCTGCCGCTTATCGGAGCCAACGTCATGCCCCGTCGAGACTGTCTCTCCCGTCGCAGTCCGTCTGCTGCTTTTCGGCACCTCTTACCAGGTCGGGAACCAATCTCAGTCTCCCTCCAAACACTTTCTCCCCAGTTCATCTCTCGGAATCCTAGTAGCGCTGTCGTCGCACAACGTATATGGCGACATATAGCTCTTAACCGGAGCCCTGGGATAACACAATTCACATAACTCGGCCCCATATATATATATATATATATATATATATATATATATATATATATATATATATATATATATATATATATATACAGTGTGACAATTATTGAGCTATATGAAAAAAAACTGGATAACTTTTGAACCATTGGCGAGATTCAGTTAAAACTTGGCGGTTGAATGCAGGGCATGTTGGGATTTTTTTTGAGCATGCGCCCTCGTATTGTTGTTGTTCATTTTTCATTGCAAATGTCGAACGAAATACAGCGTTTCTGAGCGTATATCCATCGTCAAGGCCTACTATTCGAGCAAAAGTTATTGCAGAATTTGGCTCTTTGTTTGCACCACATCATAGCCATTGATGGCAAGCATATCGAACAAGTCATAAACTAAATCCGATTATCTATAGTTACTTTTCAAATTTAAATAAAAATTTTTAACTCAGTTGTTTTTAAAATGTTTTAAAATTTCATATAGCTCAATAACTGTCACCCTGTATATATATATATGTCACATCAGCACGGGCGGCAGCGAAGGAGGAGAAAGGTGTTGATTGCCGGCCGTACGTCACAGAAAGTGTAGTTCGAAGTCAGTTCCCGCGAATAGTAGTCGGTTTGGGGCACTCGAAGGCCCTCTTAAAAGTCTTTCTCTGGTCCCTCCAGCCCCGGACACAAGGAAGACACGTTACATCTTGGACAAAACTTTATTGCCTCCGTTGCTACAAGTTTCGGGGCAACGACAATTCAAAAAATCCCCGGCCAAAACCTTGTTGGGTCTTTTAAAACTTCATGAGGTCGTAGTCACATGACCCTTGCACTCTTGCATTTATTGGACAGAGGGCCCCAGGCCAGTTCTCTAGGATTGAGTCCCGTGGCCTGTTATATAAGATTTGGCGCTTATGAGAATGGGGGTTAAAGGGATGATATATTGATTACCTACTATTGCTTTTAAGTTGCGCTCAAATCCTTTGTTCTTAAAACGAAATCGAAATTAGTTTGCTTACGCCCAAGTAATTTTAAAGGAAAATAAAAATAATTTGGAAATTAAAAAAGGTTTTTTTGTTTTGTATGTTATATATATATATGTATATCACACACAGTGAAACTTCTCTAGCCGTCCACTCTTATTCGGTGGCATTCAATATGCTTTATAAATGTTAAATAATAATAAAAAAAGTAGCATTACAACTGCTCAATATGTCCCCCTTTATTTTCAACAATGAACTCTAATCGCAGAACCATATTTTAAACAGCTGACCGGAGTGAGTCTACCGGAATATCAAGCACATGGCGCCGAATGCTGTCCTTCAGATCTGGCACAGATGCTGGCCTTTTCCGGTAGATATTGTTCTTCAGAAAACGCCACAACCAAATATCGCAAGGGGTGATATCCGGAAACGAGGAGGCCATCCAGTAGGGATATGGCGGCTGATAATCCAAGCATCTGTGAAATGCTATCTTAGCAACTGATTTACACGACGATCAATGTGAGGAGGTGCGCCATCCTGCATGAAAAGGATGACCTGACGGCATCCACGGTGTTGAAGGTGTGGGATTACAAAATCCCTCAGCATATCTCGGTACCATTGTCCTTTGACGGAACAGGTTTGTATTCCATTTGCAGTTATCTCATAAAAAAATACGGTCCAATCATAAAAGTAGCCAAAAAACCACACCATACTGTCATATTTTCAGGATGCAATGGTATTTCCTGGATAGCGTGAGGGTTTTCCGCTACCCAAATTCGACAATTGTGGGTGTTAACTTGCCCACTGAGGCAAAATTGGGCTTCGTCTGACCACAGAATGTTCCATGGCCAAGTGACGACAACCACCATTCGAGCAAGGAACTGAAATGCAAAAGTTTTACGAACCTCTGAGTCCCTGTTCTGCAACAGATGCACAGGCTTGATTTTGTAGGGATAAAAATTCAAAATCCACCGTAAGATTTTTCGAACAATGGAATACGGCATATCCAATAGGCGGGAAACAACTGGCACACCCACACTATCATCCGGCGACTGACTGCTGGCTTCAACGACTGCGATAGCCACATTTTCGATGCTAGAAGACTGTATTTGTTTTCGTCCTCTACCTGCCAAGTTGCCTAGTTCTTCAAATTTCTGTATCATCTTGAGTAAGGCACATGGAGACATTGGACTTCTCCGTATCTACTTCATACGGTGGAATTCTTTTACAGCTGCAACGGAGTTCTGCTGGTTCTGGTAGAAAAATTTTACCAGTAGAGTTTTTTCTTGCAACGTAGGCATGATGTGCAGATAAGTAACTAATGCTCGTTCAGAATCCGCCTTCTTTTTATCCAAAGAATAATGCTAATAGGCATGCGCTGTAACGTAAATGAATTTCCACATTTTCAATAAATGCAAATAAATATCATTTTTGTTACAGCGTCACCTACCGGCGGAATTTCATACTAAAAAATAAAAGTCAAACGCATCATTTGAATTATCTATAGTTCAAATTTTATCTCATTTGGACCAATAGGACGCATTCTAGAGCCCTCTGAAGTGGGAAACTTATTTATTGCTAACCTTGTGTGTATATATATATATATATATATACAGTGCTAGATATCTAGAAATAGAGGTGCCGGAACGGTAACCTTCCGGAGTGTGTGGGGGAGTATTCCAAATTATTGATAAAGAGATGTACCTAAAGAGAGGTACCGGAACGCCGTACCGGCGCGTTCCGCCTTAAATATAGCCCTGTATATATATATATATATATATATATATATATATATATATATATATATATATAAATTAAATATGAAAACAGTGCACTTCCTTATAATTATCACTCTTATTTCTGCGGATTATCCAAATGAAATTTTCTACACTCGTTAAATTGGGGTTATATGTTTTAAATCTTACTACCTGAACATTGCACGCAAGCAATGAAATTGAAATAGTATTGTTATTTTTATTCGGCTTGATCGGCAGAGCACAGATATGTCGGTTAGCTTTTGTTCTGCTCAACCCAAGAATGTTAAACTCTCAGGTCCAACTAGGTCCATCCAGATGTGTTCAAGGAAAGTAAAATATGTGTATTTAGCGTTTATCTTTGAATAACTCATTTAGAATACAAATAATATATTTTTAAAGATTCATAATGAAGTTAGTTTCCCCAACTTCTTCCAAACATTTTTATTTTTCGTTTAAAACAAATTGGGGAGACTTGGATTCGAAGATGTTTTTCAAGTAGATGGACTGATCTTTACAACGTCAACCCCATGTTGTGACCATTTCAAATTAACCCCATAAATACTATTATTATAAAGTTATTACACAGATGTCATTATTGGTCATGATAGAATTAAAACTTTGATCGTAGCCGTAATAGATCGCTTTAATACAGAGGCTGTTCGCACATTTTTTAGACGATTTTGGTAAGCGGTAATAAAAAATCGTTTACTGCAAAAGAAATAATTGCAATTGTACTATGTTTTTAAAAGTCAAAATTATCGTCTGCGGCTTGAAAGTTTTGTTTTTATTCAAAATGGCGTTTTTAACAAAGCAGTGGTTCGAAGGCTACATTTATGCTCTTTCCGAAGAGAAATATGCATACTCCGTTATCCAAAAACGATGTGAGAGTCGTGGTTTTGTGATATCTAAAGCGTCGATAGGTAATATCGTCAACAAGAAAGGAAAAAAACGTCAAATTGGAGCCTCAAGTGGGACAAAAATTCCAAACATGTATCCAAGGAAAAAACGGACATGTTCGACTGTTGCAAAGGTACGTTGTTTAATGTTAAAAGAAAATCCCCCTAGTCAAAGGACAGTTGCAAAATTATTAAAATGCTCGGTGTCCACTGTAAACAAAATGATAAACGTTGATTTAAATCTTAAGAAAGCGAAAAAACACAATGTTCATCGTCTTCTTCCAAATCATATCGCTGAACGCAGGACACGCTGCAGAATTCTATATGAGAAACACTTATCCAAAGAAAAATGGAAAACAATTGTCACAATAGATGAATCATGGGTGTATTTAAATGATTGCAACAAAAAAAGAGCCATTTATTATCAGAAAAGGGAGAAACAAATTTAAGTACATGGTTCAAAGACTCAAAAGAAAGTTTTTCTAAGGGATTCATGATTGTTGCTGGTTTTTCTTATAATGGCAAGTTAAAAATAAAGAGAGTGGAAAAAATGTCAAGATTAACTCCAAATACTATCAGAAACATATTTTATCGCCAATTTTTCTGAATGAAATACCATCGCTTTACCCACAGTGCCATCAATCTGGAGACTCCATCAGGACAAAGCTAGCAGTCACACATCAAAATCCACTGTAAATTTCCTAAAAGAAATGGAACAAAAAACTGGTATCAAGGCCATACCCTTCACTGATATCCCTACTAAATCTTCTGATGTATCAGCTATGGATTTTTGTGCTTTCGGACTTTTAAAATCTGCATTATCCAAACGTCGCCCCAAAACCCTTACAGGACTCTGGAAAGCTGTTCAGGAGGAATGGGATAGAATACCTCTTCTGACACTTCAAAAGGCATTATTATCCTGGAAATTGCGGTGTCGAAAGATAGTTCAGAATAAGGGATGTGAAATCGAACATTTAAACACAAGAATTTTATGTAATTTAGTTTTGTGAATACAATATACATCGTCTAAAAAATGTGTGAACAGCCTCTGTAGCCCCAAAACGACAAGAACTTTTAAAAAAATAAGTGGGAAAACATACACTGAAGAGAAGCTTATTGATTCATTAAATTTCCTGAGATCTTTGTCGTCGAAATAAACCTGGTTTTTCAACCTGTTTTCAAGGGCATATAAAATTCTCCAATTCTTAAGAACTCTTAACTTTAGTATCTTATTTGGTTCCATTTTAAAACATAATAAATTGAACTTTCTATTCGATTAAAATGTTTAAAACATACGCCAGAGCTTGTTTCTCTAATATGACTGCTATAAAGAACTCTGTTGAAACTGCCGGTGAATCTTTCCTGTCGAACCAGAAAAGAGACTCTCGTGTGTCTCTCGAGAAAAGAAAAGAAAAGAAACTACTTGAAAATGAAGTCACAGAAAGTTAATCGGCGGATTAACTGGATGAAGAATTAGCTCGGTTCCACATAAACCCACGGTTTCGATATATCACAGTATGCTACTGTATATTTTCAAAAGGGAGGGGCAGGATCAATATGTACCTTTTAAGATACTCCTGTGTTAGGAGAGAGCCTCCTACTCATCACTGGTATCCGAGCAAGCGCCCTGGTCTGGCTTTGTTCTTTAGAGGTCCGAGACCAATACAGTCTGACCTGGCTTGTCTCCGGAGTGGCCATACAAAAAGTATGTGCTTCGAGAACTCTACGTAGGTTTCCCCCCTCTTGTTCCGGTTCTGCTGCTCCTGCGAATCCTTCCCACATTGTGGACTGTTTAGATATCCCTTTCATGGTGCATTGGTGCAGAGTTCTCTGCATGCAGACCCCCGACTCTTGTCATCACATTAGTCACGGTAAGCGCCCAAGGTCCCTCGTGTTTCTTGATCTAGTGTCCCCCGCCCCCATTGTCACCATTTGACCCCCAGACCCCGGGTTCTTTGATTCTCTGCATCCGGACCGCGAGGGAAGGCGATCCACGCATATACAGAGTACGGAGTGAACATCAATCACTTGATTCCCCAAGGCACAGCAGAGCAGAGTGCATGAATGCAAACGCAGCATTAGCATACTTGCAGACGATCAGGATACTGCTGTGTAGCATTTTCTAGTCCTAGGTGCTTAGCAACAACAACAGGCTACTCCTTGTTCTGCATAATCACGACTCAGTTGATTTACAGTTCCTAAAATGATAGCGGAATTACATGGTTCTGCAGATCAAGCTTCCTGTGGTAAACTCGATTGATCTCGTTTTCATTTTCGCAATTCTTTCCATTACCGCGTTCTTTTCGCATTTCAAAAGCCTGTTTAACAGGCTATTGAGGCTAAAATCTCAGATGTATTTTCAAGGACTGAGTAATTTTTTCGCTTCTAGAATCAGATACAAATTTATTACACCAGTGACTAAGCTGGTAAACTGTAAGCATTTTAAACTTTCTTTTCTCCGGCCTTTGATAAATTATCTCAGTCATCATACAGCTCATCTTCATAAACATTCGAATGCAAATGCATGCTTAATTTTCAATGCGTGTAAGTTCATTTTTTCGTCCATTGATACGAAAGCACATACTATGACAGAAAAGCTGAATTATTTCCTAGGCATTTTTTTTATTATAAGATTCCATTAATACAAAAGAGGAAACTGTGTGCAAACTGTGGGTCGCGAAAATAATTGGAGTAATCGAGGATAGTTCGAATTAAATGGATATCGAATTGAATTATTTAATTAAAAAGTTGCTATAAATATGCCAATCATTTTGAAATCATGATAATCTTTAATTTCAACTTCTGTTCATTTTACCTAATTGAAATAAAAATACATGTTAATCTACAGTGGCTCCCAAAAGTGTTCGTACACTTACGAATTTCAATGAAATAGGGGTCTATCCATTAATTAAAATGAATATTTCAGAATGGGTATTTAATAATAAGATCTATAATCTATTCTTAACAAAACTACATGAAATACACTGCTGGCCACTGCAAATACAACACCCTGAAGGAAACATGTAAATAACATGAAATTTACAACATGCATTAGCGGAGGTGAGATATGCAAATGATTAGAATTTCAGCGCAGACGCACATCACGCGCGCCTGTGGCGCCACTTCAAAGCGCTATTTAAGGCTTGGAGATTTCGACGATTTCAAGTTCGGCAATTGTGCTTTTCTTGTGGTTTTTTCAAAAAAATGATCAATTATGCCTCGTCGAAAACAGCGATCATCTTTTGATCAAGTATCCGAGTTCGACAGAGGAAGGATAGTGGCCTACCGAGATTGTGGATTATCTTTCAGGGAAATCGGTAGTCGTGTTGGACGAAACCAAACAACTGTAATGCGGATATGTGATCGTTGGATGCAGGAGGGTACGACGGACCGGCGTGTTCGATCGCATCCACCTCAGCGCACCACTTCACGTGATGACAGGCAAATAGTGCGCATGGCAGTGACGGATCACTCAGTCACATCACGAACCATAGCACAGCACATGCAGTCTGTAACGCATCATCCAGTGTCTGCGCGTATCATTCGACGCCGTTTACAGCAGAGTGGTCTGTCCGCAAGACGTCCATTGCTTTGTCTACCCTTGATGCAGAACCACAGACGCCTCCGCCGCCAATGGTGCGATGACAGAAGGATGTGGACGGCAGAATGGAATGAAATTGTCTTTACTGACGAGTCACTCTTCTGTCTGCAACACCACGATGGTCGCATTCGAGTCTGGAGACACCGTGCAGAGAGGATGCTGAACAGCTGCGTTATGCACCGCCACCCTGGTCCTGCACCGGGTATTATATTATGGGGCGGTATTGGATATCACTCTCGCACACCTCTAGTACGCATTGCCGGTACTTTAAACAGCCAGCGCTACATCTCCGAGGTGTTGAAGCCAGTTCTCCTTCCTTACCTTCAGGGCTTGCCCACAGCCATATTTCAACAGGATAATGCACGACCACACGTGGCACGCATTGTCCAACGGTTCTTCGTCAATCGCCAGATTGAATTGCTTTCCTGGCCGCCTCGCTCTCCGGATCTTTCGCCGATAGAAAACATGTGGTCCATGGTTGCTCTACGATTGACCCAGATTCCATCCCCAGCTGCCACAGCAGATCAACTTTGGCAACACGTGGAAGCTTCTTGGTCTGCTGTACCCCAAGAACTCACCCAAAGTCTCTTTGAATCAACGCCGAGGCGTGTGGCAGCGGTGATCTCCAACAATGGCGGCTACTCTGGCTACTGATTTTGGCAGGAACCACAATTCACCGAAGTCTATAAATTCAATCATTTGATACTTGGTCAACATGTTATCTACAAAATAAATTTTGTTGTGATATCTCTTGTCTTTCTTGGTGTTGCAATTTTGGTGGCCAGCAGTGTATTTTGAAAACATAGTAAAAGTTTATTTTTAAGAAACCAGTAATCAAAAAGTAACAAAAACTTTATCTCACAAAAGTCATCGTACACTGAAATATTTTCGGATAAATTCATAATTAAAATTATCGTCTGGCGCTTTATTTTTATTTTTAATTCTGTTGGCATTTAAAATATCGTTTGGCTTTAATTTTTGCTTGCCTATTCCGTAATATTCTATTTATTATTTAAAAATGGATCGTAGTTGTAAAGAAACAACAAACAGCATTCAAAAATTGATTATTTTTCATCATAGTAGTGGTAAATCAGTTCGGAATATTGCTAAATTACTTAATTTATCCCATTCTACTGTGCAGTATGTGAAAAAATGCTTTAAAGAAGAAAACTGGATCGAAAACAAGGTAAGAAAAGGCCGTCCGGCAAAGTTAACAAAACGTGATCAGAGATTTATAATTAGAAAATTTGTGAAAAATTTATGTTTGAGTGCTGTAAAAGTTTCTGCAGTATTCAATGAAACATTTTCTACTTCAATT
Organism: Dolomedes plantarius; assembly: GCA_907164885.2. Lineage (NCBI taxonomy): Eukaryota > Metazoa > Arthropoda > Arachnida > Araneae > Dolomedidae > Dolomedes > Dolomedes plantarius. The sequence continues at coordinate 170,601,017 of OU015497.1, read as the reverse complement.
TCACCTGAAATTTTTGGACGAGTTCTCAGAACAGCTGGATTACATGGGCGTTCTGCCCATAGAAAATTTTTTGTGAGTGAGAAAATCAGAAAGTTTAGGCTTCCCTTCGCACTATCAATGATAAATAAGCCCCAAACCTATTGGAATAATGTCTTATTTGCCGATGAACATTTTTGGTGCTGATGGGCGTATAATTTTTTGGAGAAGAAAAAAATAAGGATCTTAATCCCAAGAACTTAGTAGGAACAGTTAAGCATGCCGGTGGAGGTATCCTTGTGTGGGGGTGCATGTCAGCATCAGGACTAGGTAATTTGGTATTTATTGATGGCATAATGAATTATGCTGTTTTTATAAATATTTTAAGAGACAATTTCAAATTATCAGCTCAAAATTTGGGTATTGGAAACAACTTTGTTTTTTATCAAGATAATGATCCTAAGCACACGGCTCTCAACGTTCGCATCTGGTGTCTCTATAATTGTCCACAAGTTTTGAAAACACCGCCTCAATCGCCAGATTTAAACCCAATAGAACATATTTGGAGAGAACTGGAGGTTCGAGTACGAAAACACGACATTCACATGAAAAGCGAACTAAAAACAATTATGATGGAAGAATGGATGAACATTGATGCAAAAATTACAAAAGAACTAAAGCAATCTATTCCCAGACGTTTAAAAGCTGTTGTGGATGCTAAAGGATATCCTACTAAATATTAATTTAACGAAAAATTAGAATATTTACTAATATGTAGAGATTTTTTACAAGTGAACGATGACTTTTGTGAGATAAAGTTTTTATTACTTTTGGATTATTGGTTTCTTAAAAATAAAGTTTTACTATGTTTTCAAAATATTTCATGTAGTTTTGTTAAGAATAGATTATAGATCTTATTATTAAATACCCATTCTGAAATATTCATTTTAATTAATGGATAGACCCCTATTTCATTGAAAATAGTAAGTGTACGAACACTTTTGGGAGCCACTGTATATATATACTAGCGGCCCGTCCCGCCTTTGTCCGGGTTGAACAAAATATTATACCAATAAATTTCCAGTTGATAGCCAATAAATCGTAAATCTTTTTTTACCTTAATAATCACTGAAATAATAACTTAAATTAATTTTATGTTAGTTAATAATTAAAATAAATTTTTGTAAAAGAAAAAAGACGTGCCGGAGAACGGCTAGGTTCGAACCTCTAGCGTCAGAACAGAAGCCCACCGCGATAGCACCACGATAAGAATCGTTGAAATCTTCGGAACAAAAAGGGGTAGAAGACAGTAGCGGAAACAATGGAGATTGTAGGATTAATCCCCTAACTTTATTTCTACTGATCAGATATACATAATATATAGCCTATGTCCATCTGGAATAATGTACCTTTCAAACAGTGAAAGAATTTTTCAAATAGGTACAGTGGTTCTGGAGATTACCCTCCACGTACAAAATCGCTCTCTCTCTTTATATATAAGTATAGATAGCACCACGCTAAGGATCGTTGAAGACTTCGGCACAAAAAGCGGTAGAGGACAGTTGCGGTAACAATGGAGATTGTTAGGATTAAGCCCCTAACTTTATTTCTACTGATCAGATATACATAATATATAGCCTATGTCCATCTGGAATAATATACCTTTCAAACAGTGATAGAAATTTTCAAATAGGTACAGTGGTTCTGGAGATTACCCTCCACGTACAAAATCGCTCTCTCTCTTTATATATAAGTATAAGTATAGATAGCACCACGCTAAGGATCGTTGAAGACTTCGGCACAAAAAGCGGTAGAGGACAGTTGCGGTAACAATGGAGATTGTTAGGATTAAGCCCCTAACTTTATTTCTACTGATCAGATATACATAATATATAGCCTATGTCCATCTGGAATAATGTACCTTTCAAACAGTGAAAGAATTTTTCAAATAGGTACAGTGGTTCTGGAGATTACCCTCCACGTACAAAATCGCTCTCTCTCTTTATATATAAGTATAGATAACAGTTCCGTAACTGACTCATTCATTCACTGACTGACTGACTGACTGACATACAACGCACAGACCAAACCGCTGGACCTAAAGAGCTGAAATTTTGCATGGCGATTCTTCTAATAGTGTAGGGGTGCACTAAGAAAGATTTTTCAAAAATTCTTCTTAGATTTTTTTAAATTAAATTTTTAAGCTGTTTTTTAAACTTGTTTTACGTTTGCATTTAAAATAATACATTGAGGGTTATAAAATTTATATCACGAGAAAGATCATAAAAATTCCTTCAAAATGAAATTTTTTTCGAATTTTTACCTTCATTTCCTGATTTTTGGTGAATTTTTAAAGATTAATTTTTAGAATTTAATTTATTAAATGCTGATCACGTGATTTCTTTTTCTGGTACTTTCAATAAATTTATCGTCACGTGCGTGACAACTAAATAGACAAAAAAAATATTTTTTTCTCTTTCTAATGCAGCAGACGATTGGATATTATCCAAAAAAAAATGCATATCCCTTACGATTTTTTTTATAAATATATAGATAGATATATATTTTACATCAATTGTATACATTGATCATCGCATTTATTATAAATATATATATTTATTTTTTGGCATAAATTGCATACATTGACAGTCGTATTTAATTTGAATGTACTCCGTAGCGAAGCGCGGGTTTTCAGCTAGTACTTAAATATGAATATTTAGTCACACGAGATTTGCCAAAAACAGAAAGTAATTTAAGTATATTTGTTTATCGTTATTATATAAGTAAATATGTACCAAAAATTTACAATTAATCGATTTTTAAAATAGTTTGTCAAAATTTTTCTTTTTTCCTTTTTGTTAACATTTTCCGACCATTTTTTTAAAAAAAAATTTGCTACTACCCAAAAATTTTCATTGGGGGTTGAATGATTTTTTTTATTTAAAGAAAATAGGTCGCTGTCGGAAAAAGTTTGCGCACCACAGTTCTAGAGTAGTACAATTGAAATCACTAAGAAATTTTTTTATTAATGTGTGACTTAATGAGACTTAATTTGAGCCTTATTAATGTGATGCTTACAGAACAAATGTTTCACATGAAATAAATATTTATTTTAAGAAGGCTCTACTAATATTTATTCCCTTATTCCCAAAAATATTTCGCGGCTCCCCTGGCCATATCGCGGCACCCTAAAGTACCACGTCACACCGGTCGGGAATTAATGTTGTAAAGACATTGTCTTGGAATCTTGTACCCTTAATGTACACCACAAATACTAGTCTGTTCTATTTAATTTTAGTAAACTCGCCAGTTAAGAGCATAATGAATTCGAAATTTTTTTCATAGGCACAACAAGGGAATCTTTATTTCGCACAAGATGAATCTGGGAAACCAACAGTTTATTACGGTGTCTTGAAATTGCAAATCATTCTAAAGTTAGTCATGCCTTAGTGCCAGAAATAGCATTCAGGTCAAACTTACGTTGAAAGCGTAGCGACCGTGCGAGAGATGTAGTGCAAATTCCCATGTCAACTTACGGGAAAAGTTTCCCTATCGTAAGTTAATTATGTGAATTTTATTTAGAGGTTTATTAAGCATATGTGTTGGCGACTGCAGGTTAAAGCTTTGGTATGTTTATTGCAAGTATTTTTAATACTTTTAAAATAAGTGTAAGATGATGCATTTTTTTTTTCGATTCGGAGGTTAAAATAGACTTAGTTTTAGTTTAATGAATTTGAATTTCACAGAAGCATACGCCTAATCGAAGCACAAATAGGGTAAAATAACAGAACCAAAAATTAACTGTGTGATTCTATAAAAACTTCTTACGTAAGTTAACATTTCTCTGTACTTCCGTTTTTTTTTTGTCTCTCATGCATCTTCAATATGCATCCTTTATTTATACATGCGTATATTTATGTATTTTTTCATCTAATGTACAAAGTATTCAGGACAACATAAAAAAGAAATTTGCGAGAACATGTGACTCAGTTGTCGGTCTAAAGTTTAGAAAAATTCGGGTCCTTTTTTTCTCAATAATGACATCCTAAAGACTCTTTTGACCTAACAAGTTCATCAGTCTGCAGTTATCTTTACACTATCGAGGAATCCCGATTTTATCATTACTATTGTCATAGATAGTCTTTTTAATTGTAAGCTACTGCATTTCGCCAAGTCGTTGCTTCAGACTTCTCATTTGCAAAATTTCTGCCCGATTTCAATCAGTTCCGCTATGATCTCTCTTGTCAGTCGGGTAGGAATTCCACAGCAGCTCAAGGAAGACGACGACCGATATTAGGCAACATGAATGAACGAACTAACGAACGAATGAACGAACACACACACACGTTTGTGTGCGTGTGTGTTTGTTACGCTCTCATGCAGATGTAAAAACATACACAGTCACACATGTACGCTCGTATAATATATAGACAGACAGAAATTTGCAAATTACATAAGCTAAAATTCCGTTGGAACTTAAATTGGTTTGATCATGTCATATATATATATATATATATATATATATATATACCCACACACCTTTAACTAAGCGCATTTGAATTCACTTATTTTCAGATTTATTAATATTTGAATAATTTTTTGAAAATTGTGTCAGAAAATTTCATTACATTCCTTTGAGGTATAGAAATCACAAGTATATTTAATATCATGACTAAAACAATATTCATAAACTTTCTATGCTAACAACCTTATAAAATAGTTTGTTATCTTACTTTGTTCAAATTTTTGGCAGTAAAATGAGAAAATTTCACTGTGTCTCAACCATGTGACCGTTTTTTGGATATCGTGTAAATTACTCTCCACTAAAAAAAAGAGGTTTTTACAATATTGTAAACCACAGGCGTATGAATGAAAATAGGTCGCTTTGTTGAGTTAGAATGCTCTCTTCTTCATCGGTATTCGTCTCTAACTCTTTTCTATCATTTATGATTTCGTCTCAATTACGAGAGTGACGTCAGGAGAAGTGAATCACAATATAATACTCTTCAAACGTTCAACACTCAAATGTCAGTGTTATTACTACTTCTGACATTTCATAAAGGCTTCAGTTTGTCTCTAGCAAAACGACTCACAATTAGAAAAAAATCAGTTTTACACTCTATACATTGGGATAAACACACATGAATGAAAATGAGCTCAATAACATATCACCCTAGTTACCGAGTATTAAGGGCCTGAGGTAGCCTAGCAGTAGCGTGTCGGCCTTCGGTGCTGAGGGTGATAGGATCGAATCCCGACAAGCGTCATTAAATACTTCTGTGTCTAGGCCGGACACGGGCACATTTAATCCGCAGACCGGAGAGTCCCTCTATGATGTCAGAAAGGGTGGGAGAGGGTACGATCCTCCAAGATGTCGTCCCTGGAGGTACTCAGTCAAAATTGAGGTGGCATCTGGCGAAATCGGAATCTGACCCCAATGGTGCCATTATAGACCGGAGCCGCTCTCCTCAACCGGCAAGCCTATAACCTATATAGACATGGTCTTCCGGGCAGGGGGCATTAGAAATAACAACAATAAAGTGTTATTTTCAAATGAGACATCCTAGAAATTAGAAATTTATGTAACAGCATAACCGACAGGGAATAAACGACATCCAACTGTAACCAACACTACAACTCCCTATGAGGGATCAACCAAAGAACGTCATGTGTTAGACAAGATTCAACTTATGATCTTCCACACAGTGTGCTCGGTTCGAATTCCAACTCATACTTCAACGTTCCTGTGCTGTTCCCTCACACGCAGTAGTAAGGGTTCACTTATATGAGGCTCCTGTGATGAAGATGCCAACAAAATCGCGATATATATATATATACACTCATGGACAAAAAAAATTAGCGCACCAAGAAATAATTGCAGGATCGTAACGAAACTTGCAATGAACGTACATGTCGGGGAGATATGCAAATGATTAGAAATGCAGCATGATTGCGCATTTCGTATAGCCGGTAGAGGGCGTTGAACATCGTACTCTGTGGAGTATAAAACAGGTAACCAAAGCTTGTTTGAGTGTGCTGAATCATTTTCAAAGGAAGAGCTGAGATAGACATGCCATTACGCCGTGTTCGAAGACAATATAAGCAGTTGTCGCAGTTTGAGAGGGGGAGAATCGTCGGGATGATGGAAGCTGGGTGGTCAGCTAGGCGAGTAGCTCGTCAATTAGGCCGCTCTGATTGTGTTGTGAGGAGGTGTTGGGACCAGTGGACCCGAGAGATGTCATGTACACGAAGACCAGGCTCAGGACGCCCTCGACAGACCAGTCGTCGAGAAGACCGCCACATCGTAAGAAATGCACGCGTACAGCCAACTGCTTCATCGGCCGCCATCCAGGCACAGGTAGCACCTTCACTAGGGGCCTCTGTGTCTTCTCGAACCATACGAAGGCGCCTGGCTGAAGGACAGTTGGTATCGCGGCGGCCATTACGTGTGCTGCCCTTGACGCCCACCCATCGACGCCTCCGTTTGGAGTTTTGCCGCGCACGAGGAAACTGGACTGCAGCGGAATGGAACCAGGTCGTCTTTAGCGATGAATCCAGATTCAATCTCGGCAGTGATGACAATCGTGTTCGTGTGTGGAGAGCCCGTGGTGAACGCTTCAATCCTGCCTTTACTGTACAGCGACACATCGCTCCCACAGCTGGTGTGATGGTATGGGGTGCCATTGCCTACAATACACGGTCACCTCTAGTATTGTTCTGTGGCACCATGACAGCCCAGTGGTATGTTCATGAAATCCTGCAACCGCATGTGTTGCCACTCATGCAACGGCTCCAAGGAGCCATTTTTCAACAAGACAATGCTCGGCCTCATACGGCAAGGGTGTCACAAGACTGTCTCCGCACTGTTACTACCCTTCCTTGGCCTGCCCGATCCCCAGATTTGTCTCCAATCGAGCATATCTGGGATCATTTGGGACGACGAGTTGGGTATCCCACGAGTTTGAACGAACTAGAGGCAAAGTTACAGCAAATATGGAACGAAATGTCTCAAGACATCATACAGAACTTGTATGACTCAATGCTCGATCGTATCGCATCGTGCATTCGCGCTAGAGGGGGTCCAACGGAGTATTAACTCCTCCGTTCTTTTCCCTTTTTTTCTGAAATAAATTATCCTTTTTCTTTGATTTTCTTATCATTTACTTATATCAAAGTAGTCATTACGTATGTAAAATTTCGTTTCATTTTGACGACTCCTTCTTGGTGCGCTAATTTTTTTGTCCATGAGTGTATATATATATAAATAAATATGTATATATATATATATATATATATATATATATATATATATATATATATATATATATATATACATACATACATACATACATACACACACACACACACACACACACACACACATATATATATATATATATATATATATATATATTTACTTATTTATACATACATGTGCATGTGTGTGCTAGCGTTATCTGTGGTATCTGTAAAAGGCTACTTTAAAGTTTGCTGGTGAACTTCGTCTTCATATAAACAAATGCATATTTTGCGTATTTACATCACTAGAGGTGCATTACAATATGTAAGTGTGTGGCGTGGTTTTGAGAGAACATTTATAACGACATTTTTGCATGCAAACATTTCGCAGACATTTCACACGTATGCCTCTCTTTGCTTTTTCACGTATACATACAGCTGAACGTAAAGAGTGTGCTCCTGTCTGCACATAACGCAAGTATGTTAGAAGAGTACATTTAAAAGCTATATTCAATGTTAGAGCATAAAATGACACACATTTTCTGGATTCTCTAATTTTTTTTGTATTGCAGAAATATCGTTATGAGTCCCCGTAGTGCATTGCCTTGACAAACTTTTAAAAAACTTATTTCTTTTCTCAATCGATGCCTTCTGCTAGGGCCGTGAGTGCTATTTTTCGAGAACAGATGAAAGATGGTGAGTGTATTAAGCTTTCTTCATTTAGTTTCTTCCCTCTTCTGAGATCAGGGACCTATCCCCCCCCGCGATGATCGCGTGAAATTCCTACAATGGCACAGCCGAATAATGTCGTTGGGAGTGGTCTACTTTTTTGGCGGGTCACTCGGTGCGAAGCGTGAGGGGTGCCCTCGGGCATTTTACATACACCTTTTCCACACCGGGCCGATTCCTGAGGCAATGATATCTGAGACTATTAGGCCGGTAGACCTCCAGCTAATAGGCTTGGAGAGAAGTGCATGTTTGCTCACTCACACACACACATCTATCGATTGGAGGGGGGCCCGCGTTACCAAGGCAACCGCTCCCCGGCTTCTCACATACACCCACGCATCTATGATTCCTCGGATCACCCCAAACTAACGTCCACCCCAAGCGATCTCGGACCCCAGGTGGTTTAGGGGGTCGACCCACAATCCGACATTTCGAAAAATTTTTTTTCTCTCTTATTTTCTGTGCCGCGGCGTCTTTGTTGTCACTGTTCGATCAGGGGGTGGTCGTTCGATTTGCAGCATCCTCTTTTCTCTTCTTCTGCTCGCGGTAGATGCGCCGGAACGCCGTTTCGGATCCTTTCGAATTCGGCGGCGACCTAGACGTTCTAAAATCGAACGAAATTCGTTCCAGGAACCTTCGCCCCATGGTTCCAGACCAACAGGGCTTCAAAGACTCATCCTTACATCAAAGTAAGTGAAACCTTTTTTATCTTTTCGGACTACCTTTGGTATGTTTTGCCGATTAGCCGGGGGTCAGGATTCGAAAGATGGCGAGACAGTTTCGTGTAACCAGTCGGGATTGCATGCGTTAGGGCTAATGGTGGGGGGAACAGATCTCTTTTCCTAGATGCTCGACTCGTTAAACGGGAGCGAATACAGATCCAAAACCTGCTTCAAACGTACTTAGAATCACATCGACTGTGAATCACTGTTACTATTTTATGTTACGTTTATTTATTTTGTGTTATAAATTTGCATTGATAACCAAATTAAATTGAGTGGAGCAGATCAATCAAACGAGCATTCTGTACTTCATACTTCTAAAAGGCTTTTTAGTATCCTGGCAGGTATTATATTAAAAAAAATACAGAAATGTAATCTTTAGTGTTTTGTATAAAAATAATGCATTCGGTGAATTAAACTGGAATATCATTTAAAGAAGGTTCTTGAGTAAAAATGAAGTATTTGGAGGAAACAAGCTTCACAACGATTGAAAACGCTTAATGATATATATATATATATATATATAAATATAATTCATGTAAATGTTAATTTAACTGAAATGTAAACATTTAAATTTTAATTACTTACAGTAACATTTAAAAGAGTGTTATGTTTGAAGGCTTTTAAATTATGAGATTAACTGAGATTTTGATGAGCTGACTGGCGGGTTTTACAATTGAAATTTACAAGTTTGTTATTATTATATCTGCCTACATAGATTATATTTTTTCATTCATGTATATGTTCACATCATTACATAACGTACTTGTAATTTATACATGCAGATAGACAAACACTGAATTTCTCTCTGTATTTTGGCCATTTTATGTAATGAAAGCAAATAACGCGAAATATAAGCACTTTATGTGTTGCATTATATATTAATTCTAAGAGATCTAGAGAAAATAATATGAATTAAAAAAAAATGTAATTTATGATAGTTTATGATTTGTAGTTTTGCTATAAATCAACTTTTGTAGTACTAAATTTTAATTTTTGCAAAGCAGATTATAAGCTGTATGTAATGCAAGCTGTAAAATACGAAATTTGAAATGAAGTTTGATATTTAAGATGTTGAGTAATTTTTTAACCACTTTTCTTTATTAAAATCTGATGTTTATTCTAAATTATCCAAGTAAGACCTTTAATTATGAAAACATTTACATGACAATTTCAACATCAAACTGATAGACAGTATATAAATAAATGAAATCACTGTATACATAAAAAATATTTTTATTTATTTACATATATTTATACGTAATTAAATAATGTACCATGTAGTAAGCTTTTTAAAAGTTTAAGCTTAAGAACTGTGTAAATATTGTTCATAAATTATTTACATTAGCTTAATTAGCTAAAATAATTTAAATATAAGGATAAATAGTACTGTAAATACTCTTTGTAAGGATTTGTGGTGATTGACTTCATTAAAATAATGGACAATGCAGTTAATATTTTAAATCTGTAAGCCTATGGACTCATGAAAATGTTACTCAAAGAATACTTACATTCATAAGTTGTTTGAATAACAATTTGAGTGTAAGTAACAAAGTGCGTACAAAAATAAAATTTTTATTTAGCATTTAATAACAAAGGGTCGTGTTGTTTATTTGTCATGTTTGGATCTTGGGTATAGTGAGATATTTTCAAGAAGCATTTGTGAAATGTTCCAATTTGAAATTTGAAATATTGAATCCAGAAAATGTATCGGGTATATTCCATTGTACTAGAATTTAATATAAAGTTTTGAACAGCAAATATCAAGGATATATGTTCTCTATATCACCAAATAACAAACCTTATTCTTTTTAAAACTTAATAAAATCCTAATATTAACTAACTAACTAACACACACACATAAATAAACAAACAAATAAATAAATAAATAAATAAATAAATAAATAAATAAATAAATATATATATATATATATATATATATATATATATATATATATATATATATATATATACATGCATTCAATTTCTCTCTTACAATCAAAAACATTCAAAATATATATTTGATGGAAATATTAATGAATTATATTTTATCATGTGTCTAACTATAAATTAATTTTCTATGATAGTATGAAGCAGGATTTGTAGTTATTTATATTAATCTATTTCATACTTGGTAAAATGTGATCGTAAATTAAAAAAATTGCTTTTACTGTATCAACATATTCAAATGATTTTGGTTAAAGGCCAACTGAACCTTTAAAATGCAGTTATCATCAAAATATAAATTAAATTTTAAAGTTATGTATTATGTGAAAAACAATAATTCATGAAAGGAATGAATAAAAGGGGGGAAATGTAAATACAAAATAAAAATAATTTTTAATATGATTTAGCACACTGTGTCACTTTATTGTAATTTTATTAACAATTTTATTTTACATTAAATTGAATTTTATGGTGTGTGATTTAAACATACATATTCTTCCTGAACTACCATACACATCATAACATATCTATCTGAAAACTACATATACATGAAAATTTGATAAATTTAACACGCCGACTAATCACTACACTATCTCTCAATCTGCACCGAAAATTCTTTATATGAAAGATACAAATGTTAGCAAAAAGTTTAAAATATCGTACAAGTTTTATAAAAAAAAGTATAAAGTGAGAACAATTCTTATTAATTCAGAATGAACATTTTTTTGCTGATTAACTAATATAAAAGAAAACACAAAATTTCCCAGAAATCTGAAACCTCATGTCAAACCGGCTTGTTCTTTTAAATACGTATTTCTTAGGCATATTTATGGTGTGATTTTACAGAATCACATACTTCTTTATAACGAATTTATTTTTAAAGACATTCTAAATTCCTTTTGTTTTGGCTTAATATCCTTATATGAAAAATAAGATAAAATAAAAGAATAATTTGCATTTATATCGCGAAAGATAAAAGATGAAGATAAGATTAAAAAAAGGTAAGAAAGATAAAAAAGTTCATTAAAATAAATAAATTTTCATTAAGCTTTAATCATAAAAATCTATACATTTTTGGAAACAAGGCTTTTGAAATATATTTATTACTCTGAAATTTTCTGTTGCTATAATATCAAAAGTTCATTATATACACACACATATATTATATATATATATATATATATATATATATATATATATATATATATATATATATATATATGTGTGTGTGTGTGTGTGTGTGTGTGTGTGTGTGTGTGTATGTAGACGTATAAAAGAATTAACCAGCATTTAAAAAGGTTTTTTAAAATTGTTTATGCAGAATTGTTAAAATACGTGCACATCTGGAATATTTCAACATGAAGTGTCTGTATTAATAAATATAGCCACTATATTCAAATGCTTTTTCTACGTAAGAAAATAAGTGTAATTTTAAATCAATTTGAAAGAGGTAAAGTGATCATGGAAGTATCATATTACTCATACCCTTATCAGACTAACTATTTGTATTTCAATGATGATATAACTTAAACAGAGATTAGAGCTTTATGCCAAAGTGAAATGGGAATTTTTATATCTATTGAAATAGCAGTTAAGCATTTTACACATTGAATGTCCCTGCAGTATATAAGAATTTGAGGGGAAAAAGCGAGATTAAAATCAGCATAAGATGGTATTTTGTACTTCGGGGAAAATAACTGAATAATGTGACTAACATACTTTCCTGTCTTTATTATACATAAAAATCGAAAAGAGGATTAAATTAACAAACTGGAGCACAAAACTGAGACTCTAAATTAGCCCCTTAAGGCACATTTCAGACATTAATTTACTTCAACATTTTGTCATTTAAGGAAGTTTAAGCGATTGGGGGAAAAGCACAAAATCTCAGTCAGACACAATCAAAGATATTTAATTCTGATCAAAACATAAATCCCTTTTCTGGGATTTCGATTTTTGTTTATGAGTTCTATATCTTGGAGCAATATATTTGGTATTTAACAGATGAATACATTTTAAATAACTTGTGCACAGAACAGCATCTGTAGATTAATTTATAAAAGTACAGGTAGAATGTGATAGTGAATATTTTCATATATTTAATGTACTGTACTTTTGGCACAAACAATGTATTGTACAGAAATAAAGAGATTATAATAATAAATTACCCTTCAATATTTTCATCTTTTTTTTACCTAGTACCTTAATATTTGTTTTTTTTATCGAATAAGGATATCTGGCAGGAGGTGTTTCAAACAATTACTCAAGACATTTTCCTATTTTGTTTTGACAACAACTATTTTTATTTTCATTTTCAATCATGAACGATTTTATGCTATCTCGTTTTATATCCTTTTTACCATCGCTATAAATCCTGAATAACGTAACATTTATCATATAATATAAATTGTAGAAAAGTTTCTAAGCATATCGTTTATTTTAAAGCAATATTCCAGAGAAAAAAAGTCATGTAATCTTTACTCATACTCTTCATACTGGAATTAAAATTTATCATTTTGAATTTAGATGTAAATTTACATCTCTATGGAAACAATAGGATTTAAACGAACAATAAAGAGAAACACAATTTGCATTCTTTTATTACACACAAATTACATCGAATGATAGATTGTTTAAATCATATCAGCCTTAAAATATCAATTGTTAGTCTGATAAGTGTACGAATAACATGATACTTCCAGATAACTTTACCTGATTCAAACTGATTCCAAATTATACTAGTCTTATAAAAAAAAGCAAATGAATGCAATATCTATGTTTGTTAATGCTATGAAATATTCAAGTTGTGCACGTATGTTAATATATCTGCATAAATAGTTTAAAAAAATCTTTAAAATGCTGTTTAAAACTTTTATATATATTTATGAACGAACGAACGAACACACACACACACATTTATATATATATATATATATATATATATATATATATATATATATATATATATATATATATATATAAATATATATATATATATATATATATATATATATATATATATATATATATATATATATATATATATATATATATATATATATATATATATATATATATATATATATATATATATATGTTATGAGAAAAAATGTTTTAACTTTTCGCTTTCTTCTTTTTCATCATAAGAGGAAAAAAAGCAAACAAAAAATACTGACTGCATGTACACACACTATTAACGGGTTTATATTCAGCTCACATTTAATATACTCAGTCAACTAAACTAGCTCAATTTCATTACGAGATGTTTACAAAAGATTACAATTAGAGGTGTGATTCTCGGATATGATTAATTCAATATGATAAGATTGATGCAATGATTACAGTGTATGGAAATTTTTTTCATATAAACTGTAATGTGATGACTATTTACGATTTTGTACCATCTGTAATGTATTATTGAAAAGAATGTAAACAGAAACACATTTTAAATAATTTGCTTTTTGCGTAATGGAGTTAACTATATGATACTTTTCAATAATACATTACAGATGGTTTATATACATAAAATACTACTGAATGAAAATAGAATAATTAAAAAATTTAAATGTAAGATTTATGACAATTATGCATTAAATATAATTTCAAGTAATTATAATCACCAAATAATACTTAATAAATATATAATAGTCAAAAGATAAAACAACAAAGACAAAGTAATATCTGAATTAATTAAATTAATTTATAAATTATAAATTAATTCAATATTAATTTATAATTTATAATTAATTTATAAATTTTAAATTAATATTGAATTAATTAATTCAATAATGAAGTGGTAATTAAATATAAGAATAACTGTATATATATATATATATATATATATATATATATATATATAATAACATGCATATTAAAATATTACATAATTATAGTTTAAAATAATGTATTATCATTTAATCATGCCTTGCAATGCATTTTTAGTAATGCATTTTTTGCCTTAGTATTTATCGGTGCATGAATGGCGTGCGTACACACACACACACACATATATATATATATATATATGTGTGTGTGTGTGTGTGTGTATGTATACGCCATTCATACACTGATAAATACTAAGGCAAAGAATGCATTACTGAAAAGGCATGGTAATTTTAAACTATAATAATGTAATATTTTTATATGCATGTTATTATATATAAATATATATATATATATATATATATATATATATATATATATATATATATATATATATATATATATTTATATATATTTATTCTTATATTTAATTACCATTTTATTATTGAATTTATTTATGAGTTATAATATTTATTACTTTGTCTTTATTGTTTTATCTTTTGACTATTATATTTTTATTAAGTATTATTTGGTGGTATGTATATTATATATATATATATATATATATATATATATATATATATTTGTGTGTGTGTGTGTGTGTGTGTGTGTGTGTGTGTGTGTGTGTGAGTGTGCGTGTGGGCGTAGGTGTTTGTTAAATTACCCCAAAACAGTTACTTCATCTAAAATTAATTAAACAATGCTTTGTCTTAATGTAAAAAAAAATATTTTTATTTATTTATTTATTTTTATAATATTAGTTATAAGATCTATATCTTCAGATGGTCACAGTTCTAGTAACGCATACTCATGTTCTCATAACCATGTAGATGGGCAAAAGAAATCTTTAATAATTTTAAGAATAACTGTTTGAGGGCATTGACGAAACATTTCAACATAAATTAATCCGATGATAGACTTTTCAGGTTTATAGGAAACGACAGTATTTTATAAAAATATGTAACCAAATATTTTAATCAAGACAGATTGTTTATTCATGAAATCGCAATATTGTAAAATATTCGTGAAGAACATTCGAGTATTTTCTTTATAAACAAAACATTGCTTTATAAAGAAACCCCATTTTTACTTTCTTTTATTTCCCAGAAAGCCAGGGAATGCTTTTCAATGAAATTGTGAGATACGAGTTAACAATTTCTGAAAAAATAATGAATTCATTCGTAGAGGTTCAGATTATACAGATTTCATGTAAACCCCTTGGTATTAATGTAGAACTCGATCTGGATATCAGACAAACAACGAATCGTTTCAATACTATTTTAAACTTATTATTTTTGGAAAAAGAATGGAGACAATCAAAATATGAAACGACTAATATTTTTAAGAAACTTGTATAACAATAACAACTGAAAACTTTACCTAGTCACTTAAAATCCCATAAATGACATTTTAAAATGTTGGAGCAAAAACCTGTTAATTTTGACTTTGAATTCAAGCCTTTCGGATTTATAGGAATTGACAATACATTATAAAAATATGTTACCAAATAGTTAATTTAAGACAGATTTTTCATTTATTTATAAAAACGGAATATTGTACAACAGGGGTGTCAAACTAGCGGCCCGGGACGAACATTTTTGCGGCCCGGCCAATATATTGGCACACAATAATATATAATAAAATAATCGACGCAGAATTATAATTAGATAGGATGAATTCGCTAAGTGTTTTTTACTTATACTCTTTTTTTTGCTATTATTAAACAAAATGTGTATATTTATGTTGAATATACTATAATTAGGTAATATACTGTAAAAAACCTACGTTTCTATTAATATTGTTTTTTTTGCGGCCCATCTATAGTTAAACCTTGTTTGTTTGGCCCAAGTTAGCCTTTGACTTTGACACCCCTGTTGTACAATATTGATGTAGAACATTTCACTACTTTCTTTATAAACAAAACATTGTTTTAAGAAGAAAATACTATTTATACTGTATTTTAATTCCCACAAACCTAAGGAATACTTTTCAATGGGGTTATCAGTTAACAATTAATAATTATTTAAAAAATATTGAACCCAATCGTAGGGGGTAAGGATAATACATATTTCATATAAACCCTTGGTCTAAAACATACAAACAACCAATCATTTCATTACTCTTTTAGCATTTTTATTTTTGTAAAAAGAATGGAGACTATCAAAATATGAAACGACCAATATTTTTAAGAAACTTGTATAAGTACAACAACTAAAAACTTCACCTTGAAACATAAAACTCAATAAATGGCCTTTCAAAATTGTTAGTCAAAACACCTGTTAATCCTGGCCAGTTATTTTGAGTCTCTCAGGTTTATAGGAATTGACAATATATTATAATAATATGTTACTAAATATTTAATTCAACACAGATTTTTTTATTTATGAAATCGCAATATTGTACAATATTCGTGAAGAACATGCGAGTATTTTCTTTATAAACAAAACATTGCTTTATAAGGAAACACCAGTTTTACTTTCTTTTATTTCACAGATAACTAGGGAATGCTTTTCCATGAGATTATCAGATAACAATTAACAATATCTGAAAAAAATATTGAAATCATTTGTAGAGGTTAAGATTATACACATTTCATTTAAACCCTTTGGTATAGGGACCTAGAACCTAGAACTTGAACTGGATAACAGACAAATAACCAATCATTTCAATACTATTTTGACATTTTTATTTTTGTAAAAAAGAAGGGATAATATCAAAATATGAAACGACCAATATTATTAAAAAAACTTATATAACTATAGCAATTGAAAAATTTACCTTGTCACTTAAAACTCAATAAATGACATTTTAAGATTTTTGACGAAACATCTGTTAATTTCGGCTTGTTAATTTAAACATTTCAGATTTATATAGAAATTGGTAATACATTAAAAAATTATGTTACTAAATGTTTAATTCAAGATACATTTTTTATTTATGAAATCGAAGTAATGCACAATGTTCTTGAAAAACATTTTAGCATTTTCTTAATAAACAACACACTGCTTTATGAAGAAACCCTATTTTTACTTTCTTTTATTTCACATAAACCTAGAGAATTCTTATCAATGAGATTATGAGATAGCAGTTAACGATTTCTGAAAAAATATTGAACTCATTCGTAGAGGTTAAGATTATACACATTTCATGTAAACCCTGTGGAATTAACCTAGAACTCGATCCGGATATCAGACAAACAACCAATCATTTCAATACTATTTTAACATTTTTATTTTCAGAAAAAAGGATGGATAATATCAAAATATGAAACAACCAATATTTTTAAGAAATTTGTATAACAATAGCAACTTAAAACTTTACCTTGAAACTTAAAACTCAGTGAATGACATTTTAAGATTTTTGACCAAACACCTGTTAATTATGGTAAGGAAAGTGTTGTCGGTCATAATATACACTCAAACGGAATTTTCTAATGTTATTTATTATTAAAATTGCATATCCTTCGGATGGTTCAATATAAATACTTGAAATTTGTGCAGAGATTTTCTTGGCTAGGAGCCAAATACCTGTTGGATTTTAGAAAGCATTATCTCAGCTGTTTATCTGTACGTTTCAAAAAATCACTTTTACTGTTTATAGTGAAGGCATTATTTTGATGTACAGAAGAATAGCTCTACGAAAGATGAATGCAGAACTATTATATTTTTGATTAATTTGGGATATTCAAGTAGAAGAATTGGTAGATTCATAACGTCCTATTATTTGTTCGTAAGTACGTTCCCAAAATAAAATATTAACCATTTTTACTTCTTTAAATTGAGTCGCATAAGCGCAATGCGAAGTTAGGCCGTCTGCACACGGGGCAACTCAAAAGAAACTGATAACTGACTCGAATCACAAACCAGTCCGTGTTGAGTCGTAACCTATGTAATTGAATGGAGCCACGCACACGGCGCAACTGGTTACAAACCCGGTCGACGGGTTTGTAACCAGTTGCGCCGTGTGCGTGGCTCCATTCAATTACATAGGTTACGACTCAACACGGACTGGTTTGTGATTCGAGTCAGTTATCAGTTTCTTTTGAGTTGCTCCGTGTGCAGACGGCCTTAGTGTTATGATTACGAGAAAAAGCTTCGTAAGCACCTCGCATAGTTAATTCTCATGATAGTGCACTTTAGATTGAAAACCCTAATATCTGTCGATGTGAACTCGAATGGATGGATAGTTTACGTTAAATTAACGTTTTACTTCATTGTCATTAAACTATAACTAACTAGTAAAAGAACTATCCACTTGATAGATGAAGATAAAAGTAGTTAGAGAGGAATTCTGGGATTTCGGGTTCATGTCTAGGACTTTTCGTTTTCGAAAATGTTGTAATTAATCATCTCCGATTTTGTATATGAAAAGAGCTTACGTCTGAAAACATATAAGTTAGTATATCAGGTTATGCTGTGATACTTAATAATTTCAATTAAAAAGACGAACATTATAGAAAAGTTGCTTTATATAATGCTTAATCTAGTACTATCATGAGCAAGATTATTCCAATTCAGATTTGAACTTTGTTTAAAATATCACTGCTGTTTTATTTTAAGTAGAAATTATTCAGAACTATCGATTACTTACGTATTCGAAGTATGATTTTGATCGATAGAAACAATATTATACGTATCGATTGTACTGCTCAAGTCTCGTACATACAGCCTACCCCTTTGAAACTGTGAAGAATAATACATGCAAAATTTAACAGAGTTCAAAGTTGATTTTATTCTTTGGTGAATAAATTGCACTTTAGCTTTTGCATTATTGAATTGCAGTTATCGTACATTTTCAGGTTACAGTGATGTTTTTGTTTCCTATGTTTATAATTGGTATTTTTCACTACTTCTTCACGGTTCATTCGAGTACAATAGAGTTTAAAAAATAATATTTTGGATTGAGCTTGACAATACTTAAGGATATAACTTATCATTTATTGCCCCTAATGTCTACGGGGGTAATAGGTTAACTTTAGACTTTGCAACGAGTTTAATTTTTTAATCACATAAAGTTTTATTTTCACATGTTGGGGACAGTAGGAAAATCGGAAAGTGAAAGTTAATTTAATTTAAAAAATAAACCTTTATATGTATATCGAATAATATTTAACTGGGCCCGAGGTAGTCTAGTGGTAGCGCATCGGCTTTCGGTACTGAGGCTGCTCGGATCGAATCCCGACAAGCACCATTAAATACCTTCGTGTCTAGGCCGGATATGGTACGCTAAATCCGTAAACTGGAAAGTCCTTCTATGAGGTCAGTGGCTGGGCAAGGTACGAACCCCCAGATTTCGAGCTCGGTCAAAATTGTGGTGGCACCTAGCCAAGTCTGACTCCGACCCTTGTGGCGCCATTATAAACTGGATCCGCACTACTCAGCCCGAAGCCTATATGGACCTCGTCTGGAACTTCCGGACAGGGAGCATTAGGAACAACAACAACAACAACAATATTTAAGCAATGTCCCCCATTTTTTGCTTGTAAAGACTCCTATTTCCAAAATAATAACTCTATAAGAATAATTTTCCTCTCATATAAAGTGTTTTACATTTCCCAAATTAAAGGGATTGCTAGGTTTATCACATAACTTCAGAAATGAAATTATACGTACTCGCCTTTATTTTAATGTTTTGAAGGTACAAAAGTTCGAATTTATTTGAACAGAAGGAACATTATAGATTTCGAAAGACTTCCAAAAACAGAACCCGGTTTAAAAAATTAAATCAGTAGATGTGGTGAGCAGTAGATGTGGTAATAGCAGGCCCACATCTTGCTTAAAAACTGGGTCAAAACTTTGAGGAATAAAATATTCTAGAAGTACCTCTGAATGGAATTCACGTTCATGTAAACTTCTAAATCACGATTTATAATTGCTGATTATAAGATACTTGGCTCACTGTTATCCTAGTTTAAATAACGAATGATCTAGTAGTATTAAAAGTAACCGTTCTTCCGTGGGATCTACAGGTAGAATAAAACAAGGATATTGCTGAAAACTTTCATAAATTATAATTTTTCTCAGAAGTGTCATGAAGTTCACTGTAGGCGTATACTTAAAAATTTGGGTTTGATTTTTAAGGCGACAATGGACCTTCAGATTGACAAAAATATGTCCCCAAAAGGATTTTTTTTCTTTCTTACAGAAAAGGATTCTGCAACTCATCAGCTTTAAATTAAAAAAAAGTATGTTGATCCGATCATTATTAACCGAGTTATAAGTATTTTTTTCAAACGTAAACAATGGAAATGTTAGTCAAATTAAAACTTTAAATGCCATTTTCACAAAACAAGTTTTCATGTCGTTTCGGTAAAATCAAAATGTTCCATGCGTCATAATTTTTCTTGAATTTTCATAAAATTTCATAAAATGATTATTTATATATGTTAGAATAAAACTTTGTAATCATTTCATTATACTATTTTAAAACAACTTAAAGTTTTTACAAAAAAAAAATTATAAAATTTTGCATAAAATGACCTAATTCTATCGATTTCTTTTCTAGTTTTTATAAATATGACTGTAAATCAAATACTGCTACTAACTTTTATTATAACTATATAAAGCTAGCTTAAGAGAGGAAATTAGATATCTGAGACAAAAATTAATGCTCATGGAGCATTTTTAAATAGAGTAATTAACAAAATGATTTTAATTAATATCTTAATTAATTACATTCTAATTTTTTTTAAATTTAGAATTTCCATCTCTAAACAACACTGTATAAGTATACAAAATTTCATAGCAATTGGTTGATAAATAAATAAAAAGTTTTTCATGGTCCATTGTCGCCTTAAATGAATATGTTTCAACGGCTTATTTGAGCCTTCTATGATTCCTCATACATATGTGTAGGACATACCCCCCCCCCCCCCCATATATTTCACAAGTAGTTTTTCTTTAACTACTTGTAGTTGATTTTTTATGCTAAGAAAAATGCCATCCTGAATTTTTACACAATCACTTTAAATGTGTTCTTTCGTTGTCTTTATAGATATATATATATATATATCCTCCCGTAAGGTGGAGAACTTAAACGCATTTTTAAAATTTCCCTTGGCTGTCACATTGTGCTGTATTGTTTTAAGGAAAATATTTAATTGAGGAGAGTTTGTGAGATTAATTAGGGATTTTATGCAATGACTTCCTTTAGTAGTGATCAGCAGGTATTTCCAGATACAGTTGGAGCGGGTTCAACCCCTGAGCAAGCCTAATTGATTTCCTGCTGAAATGAAGAATATGACTTGAGTGTTCAGCAGAGATCTAATAGTTAACTGTTCATAGATAGTTCAATTTACTTGAAAGAAAGAGAGATATGTATTCACAGGAAAGCAAATGAAATATCAATATAGCTGAAACGGGAACACAGCTTATGACACTGAATTTTTTCAAGTACATTCCGAGAGGGTGTCATACTGATAAGCCATGAAACGAAGGTGATACCTTGACTCCTGACTGCTATTGATTATCATGCGTTGTTTTATTTAATTTGATACGCTATTTTAACATTTTTATGAGCAGTGTAAAAGGGCAAGTAATATTTTAGTTTGAAAATGCTGTTAAACGGATTTTTTTAATTTTATGGTTTTATATACAAAGACAGGATAAAATGGAGAGTTATGGCAATTCACGTAAGTGGAAAATAAGACATAATTTAACACAGTGATTGCTTTATTAGTGTATTTGTAATCAGTTTTTATTCATATTTAAGTAACAAAGTTTAAAATATCCGATATATATATATATATATATATATATATATATATATATATATATATATAAACTTCTCTATGGCGGCCAGTAATGGTTCCGAAAAAAAGTGTCCGTTTTGAAGGGTGGCCGTCGAAAAGAGGTTTCTTCCATAACACTGGCTCTATAGGGTTTTGAATCGGTTCTGAACAAAATATGGCTGTTTAGAGGCGTGGTAATCGACTAGGGATGGCCAACTAGAGAAGTTCACTGTATACATAATAAATAATATGTTTATAAAATTTTCTGTATTTAGGTAATAAAGATATGATAATACATGAGCGAAAAATCTAAAATCGGTCGAAAGGCATATTTAGAAATATAGTCGATTTGGGGAACTTCGGTGGCCTGTATTTAACCAAGCGAGATAATAAATACATGGTAATATATGCACAAAAATCTTGAAAACACTTGAAACACATATTTAGAAAAATAAGAGCATGTTCTGCGGTACAAGAATAACACAGGACGTACTGTATAAACAATACTGTACAAACAGCAAAGGAATCTCAGTAATTTCATTTAAATTGTTGTTTTAAGTTCTCAGGTTGCTTCGGTAGAAGAAAACAATCAACCTTTTCTCTTTAACACCTTCTTTTCAAGTCGCTGTATTTTCCGTCCATGATCCTTGTTAAAGATGTTCTGATTTATCTTGAGACTACGAGGCACAGCTAAAGATTTTTAAAAGTTGCGACCGAAAACAAAAGGACTTTAACAAAAACTAGTCATTAACTAAAAATAAGGCAAAACATCGTAATTAATAATGTACTGCCGCGGGTTGTGTTTGTTAAAATTAACCTCTCATGAACAATCCTTCGTTTAGGACAGTTAAGGTTTAACATTTTTTTTTCTTTAAGAAACCTTTAGTTTTGCTGGAATATTATTACTACTGAACTAAGTTTATTTAATAATACTTCCCTTTATTAAATTTTCAATTTCAAATATTTATCATATGTTTTAAAAGCTGCTTGAAATAAGGGGTGAGAAACAGCTAAATATTCTAAACAATTGAACTTTATTAGTATAAATCCTAAAACCGATTACGGGGATAACTCTACCACATAATCTCACTGACATTTGATCAAAAAAACTAGGCTGGTTTACCTTTGGGAAGAGTGATAATGAATCACCAGGAAGCATTTGATAGGTATTCATGTTAGCGAAAAACTCCGCATAGTCGGAAATAAATGTGTAAATAAACAAATGTAAAAGTTACATGTTCGGGTCAATATCCCATATCTCTGTCCTTAAAAAAAGGCAGAATAGAATTCTCAAAAGTAAGAGTTCCTCATATCATCGGGATAGTTCAGTAAATAGAATAATGGCTTCGAGGAGAAATCGAACCAGGGTACATCACTCACATCTCATATAATATTAATGACTAACAATTTTAAACATATCGATCTTAAACACTTTTTAAATTAAAAAAAAAGTTTCACCAAAATAATTTGACACAATGCTCTTTTTTATCACTTTTGATTACAACAGGTGTTAAATATTGCATTATAATAATTACGAAAAATAATTTCAATTAAATTACTAATAAAAATCATTAATAAAAACAGGAACAAATAGCTTCTTAAAACCAACAGTATCTTGTTAACCTGCTATATTATAACGCTATTTTAGATTTAATTTCTATTTAATATATTTATATAAAACTTATTTCCATAAAACCTTTTTAGACATAAACCTTATTTCTATCATTATTATGATATCAAATAACATTACAATCTTATTTTTTTTTTAGAATGATACCAAATACTTAAAAATTGCTACTCATCCTAGAATGTTTTCCATCAGAGAGCGTAAAATTTTGAAGTATACATTAAATTAATAAACAAAAGGATAAGCCTTTTCTATTTCATGTACTGGTGATCACGAAATGAGTCGACAGCCAATGTAGGCTAATCTGCTTTTCTGCCAAAATCGAAGTCATACAGGAGCAGACTTACGGACCGCTTCTTAAAATACGTTAACCCCATAACTTCCCCATTCATTATCATATAGCTGGTTCACGTGTAAATATGCCAACTGCTTCATTTGAATAATTTTTTAAAAATATTTTCTTTTATTTTTATAAATTCATGATTGGGTAATCGTTGATTCCTTCTGCATTCATACTGCGTTAGAATTTCTCTTACGATCTCAGCATTATGCTTAAGGTGGATTTCGAGTTATGTCTGTGGGTGTGAAGCCAGATGCTGGGAAAATATTATATGGTTTTATACCTCTGGTTACTCTCCAAAGACTAAAGCAGAAATTTCCTAGCTTCTGTATTTAATGGGAAAAATACTTTATTTTAAACGGAGAAGTAAAAACTTTTGATGTCTTTCCAGATTACGTAACAGGGGAAAAGCTTACATAAGACTTTGTGGGGGCAGTTCAAAAATCTATAATTTCTATGAAGGTTTTCGACTGTGATTTAAGCTAAAAACTTGTGGGTGATTTAAAAAAAATGATAGCATTAATTTTATTTGAAATGGTCTTAGCCTCTAACCGGGACTTTACTCTTCGATTTCTTAATATAAGAACATATACTATATGAATTTTAATATCAGAACACCTACGGATGCTTCTAATGCAGTGATTCCAAACCGGAGTTCCGAGGCACTTTAGGATGCCATGAGATTTTTTAGAGAAAAATAAAAAATATTTATGGGGCCCTCTTAAAATAAATATTAAATTGATATCAAACACCTGTTCTTTCAGCATCAAGTTTCCCATTAATAAAAGAAAACTATTTTTAGTGATTACCATTGTAGTCAGTACTCTACCGTTATACTTCACTGAATCCCATGGCTATTTTTGAAACTGCATTTTCATATTCTATTCTGGTGTTTGTCACTTTTTCAACAAATAAACGAAATCAGCAAGGGAGTTAGTATTTATTTGAACTTAAATTTGACATGTTCCTGATATAAGTTCCCCTTTGATTTAATATTTAAAAAGTTAAAAAAAATAAAACTCTGACAAGTGTGCCCCGAGTATCTAATCTTATTACCAATGAAGCCCAAAACGCAAAAAGGTTGGAAATCTCTGTTATATTGTGCAAAAAAAGTTATTTAATATTAGTTCAAATCGTAACTTTTTGAGGTGTTAAATTTAATAAAACTGAAATCAATGAGTTGTGACAGAAATTAAATCGTAGATTAAATCCCACCGTGCTTTGCTACTTCTCTGAAAACTCTTAATAATTACAAGAATAAATGACCATGCCATATTTCAAACTTTTCAGCAGAGTCATAAGAGATAAAAGTATGTTAATTCCTCTCAAATCTATTTATATAAAAGCAGAACACCATACATATGACATATGTACATTTGGCATTCGTACATACATATGTCATATATATATATATATATATATATATATATATATATATATATATATATATATATATATACATACTCAAGAGCCAAAACATTATGACCGCCTGTCAATAACGAGTTGGCCCACCTTTGGCGCGCAACACAGCTTCAACCCGCCTTGGCATGGATGCCACAAGTCCTTGGTAGATGGCCGGAGACAGATTGTACCAGATGTTTAAGCAACGGTCACGCAAATCCGAGATATTGCGAATTGGTGGTCTTTGAACTCTGAGCTGCCGTCCCATTATATCCCAATTGTGTTCTATCGGATTGAGATCCGGTGAGTTAGGCGGCCAGGACATTAACTGGAACTCAGCATCATGTTCCTGGAACCACTCCAATACAATTTTAGCCTTGTGATACGGGGCGTTGTCCTGTTGGAACATTCCATTTCCAGCTGGAAAAACAGAGGCCATGTAAGGGTGCAACTGGTCCGCAATGATGTTCAGATACCCTGTAGCATTCATGGTCTGCTCTACCACAACCACGGGTCCCAGAGACGCCCAAGAGAACGTCCCCCAAAGCATAATACCGCCACCACCGGCCTGTGTATGATCTACTGTACATTGAGGGAGCAACAGTTCGTCTGGAAGACGGCGTATCCTGACACGGTCATCGGCGGGATGAATGACAAACCGTCATTCATCTGACCAGGCAACTCTCTCCCACTGATCCATGGACTAGTCGCGATGTTCCCGGGCCCAGCGCATGCGCAGTTGGCGATGACGTTTGGTCAGCAAAGGCACACGAGTGGGACGTTTGCTGCGTAGCCCCATATCCAACAGTGTCCGCTGAACAGTGTGCTGCGATACCATTCTACTTGGCCCTGCATTGTATTGGGCTGTCAGCTGAGCCACTGTCTGGCTCCGGTTTTGCTTCACCATGCGAGACAGTCTCCGACGACCTTTTTCTTTGATAGCGTGTGGACGTCCAACACCATGTCGTCTACTGCTGGTTCCACCGTCATTCATCCACTTTGCATAATTACTAACAACTGTAGGTCACGAACACCCCACGAGTTGTGCAGTTTCAGAAATACTTGTTCCGAGCCTTCGAGCCATTACAATCTACCCTCTATCAAAGTCGCTTAGATCCGCAGCCTTTCCCATCACACACAGAAGTAAGTGAAAGAATGATTCTTCAGACTCTCCAGCAGCAGTTAAATACCACTTCCACCTGATCACGTGCCTTCCATGTCACCCAGACGAATTCATTGCAAAATGTAGGGGTGGTCATAATGTTTTGGCTTTTGAGTGTATATATATATATAATAAATATATATATATATATATACATACATACGTATGTTCATACGTATATTTACATATATGTATATACGTATGACTATGTATGAATGTATGTATGTCTTCAGTATGTTAGTACTCGCCTTATCCTCACCAGGCTGTACATTTTTAGATATCACTGACTTTCGGTCGATAGGATGAAAATGTCCCGGGCTTGTTGTACGCCAGTATGTGTTGGTTTAGGGTTTGAAATGTTCAGGTATTTAGGGAAAAGCATTTAGGCCAAGCAGTTCTTAGGTTTTTTTCTTACTATAGTAGGAGCATGCAAGGTTTTTGCATGTTTACAATTAGATCCATCATAGACATTTCTTTTATTCTCTCTCTCTCTCTATATATATATATATATATATATATATATATATATATATATATATATATATATATATATATATACTATCTACTAATTAGTATTCGGACACTTGTGATAGAAAAGAAATACAAAATTTATTCATATTCAATAGTTGGTAGATCCTCCACGAGAGGCAATTACAGCCTCAATCCTCCGGCGCATGCTTTCCACAAGTCCTTGTATGACGGATAGTGGTATTTTTTCCACTCGGCTTGGAGAAAACATGCTAGTTCCTTCACCGATTTTGGACATTTATTAATTCGGCGATCCAACTCGTCCCAGAGGTTCTCGATAGGATTCAGGTCTGCTCTATAGACAAGAGAGTCCATTCGGTTAACCCCAGTGTTACCATATCAATCCATGGTGGACCTCGCAACATGACAGCTGGCGTTGTTGTCCTGGAAGTAACACGGATCCAACCCGTAAAATTGCCACAACGTATGAAACACACTGTCATCAAAAATAGTGCAGTAGGGGTAAGCGCGGACCATGAATAATTGAAACCAAGGGCCCCAGTCCATACCAGGAGAAACACCCCCTGACCATAATTCTACCTCCGCCGAACTTTAATGTGGGCACAATGCATTCTGGCAGGAGCCGTTCTCCAGGCAGACGCCAGTCCCAGACCCTGCCATCCGAATGGTAGAAGGTGAAACTTGATTCGTCGCTACAGACAACCTGTTTCCACTGATCTACGGTCCACTTTCAACTTCCTTAGCACCACATTAACCGAGAAGCGCGGATGGACTCTGTGATCAAAGGCTTATGGGCGGCAGCACGACCATGAAAATCAAATAGATGTTCTTCCTTACGGATGATATTTATCGAAACAACAATCCGGGATGTCTGTTGAAAATCCTGGAGTATGTTGACCATCGGTTGGGTGCGGTTCTTCCGAATTTCCTCGGACAGCACCCGTCGGTTTCTATCTCCCAGTTTCGCGGGTCTCCCGACTCGGGGCACATTCAGGCAATCACCGCTAACCTTCCACTTCTGAATCATATACAGTGGTTCCCAAAAGTGTTCGTATACTTACGATTTTCAGTGAAATAGGGGTCTATTCATGGATTAAAATGAATATTTCAGAATGGGTATTTAATAATAAGATCTATAATCTCTTCTTAACAAAACTACATGAAATATTTTGAAAACATAGTAAAATTTTATTTTTAAGAAACCAATAATCAAAAAGTAACAAAAACTTTATCTCACAAAAGTCATCGTACACTTGTAAAAAATCTCTACATATTAGTAAATATTCTAATTTTTCGTTAAATTAATATTTAGTAGGATATCCTTTAGCATCCACAACAGCTTTTAAACGTCTGGGAATAGATTGCTTTAGTTCTTTTGTAATTTTTGCATCAATGTTCATCCATTCTTCCATCATAATTGTTTTTAGTTCGCTTTTCGTGTGCATGTCGTGTTTTCGTAATCGAATTTCCAGTTCTCTCCAAATATGTTCTATTCGGTTTAAATCTGTCGATTAAGGTGGAGTTTTCAAAACTTGTGGTCAATTATAGAGACACCAGAGGCGAACGTTCAGAGCCGTGTGCTTAGGATCATTATCTTGATAAAAAAAACAAAGTTGTTTCCAATACCCAAATTTTGAGCTGATAATTTGTATCTTAAAATATTTATAAAAACAGCATGATTCATTATGCCATCAATAAATGCCAAATTTTCTAGTCCTGATGCTGACATGCACCCCCACACAAGGATACCTCCACCGGCATGCTTAACTGTTCCTACTAAGTTCTTGGAATTAAGTTCCTCATTTTTTTCTTCTCCATACAATTATACGCCCATCAGCACCAAAAATGTTCATCGGCAAATAAGACATTATTCCAATAGGTTTGCGGCTTATTTATCATTGATAGTGCGAAGGGAAGCCTAAACTTTCTGTATTTCTCACTCACAAAAATTTTTCTAAAATTTTTCACAAATTTTCTAATTATAAATCTCTGATCACGTTTTGTTAACTTTGCCGGACGGCCTTTTCTTACCTTGTTTTCGATCCAATTTTCTTCTTTAAAGCGTTTTTTCACATACTGCACAGTAGAATGGGATAAATTAAGTAATTTAGCAATATTCCGAACTGATTTACCACTACTATGATGAAAAATAATCAATTTTCGAATGCTGTTTGTTGTTTCTTTACGACTACGAGCCATTTTTAAATAATAAATAGAATATTACTGAGTAGGCAAGCAAAAATTAAAGCCAAACGATATTTTAAATGCCACCACAATTCAAAAATAAAAATAAAGCGCCAGACGATAATTTTAACTATGAATTTATCCGAAAATATTTCAGTGTACGATGACTTTTGTGAGATAAAGTTTTGGTTACTTTTTGATTACTGATTTCTTAAAAATAAAGTTTTACTATGTTTTCAAAATATTTCATGTAGTTTTGTTAAGAATAGATTATAGATCTTATTATTAAATACTCATTCTGAAATATTCATTTTAATTAATGGATAGACCCCTATTTCATTGAAATTCGTAAGTGTACGAACACTTTTGGGAGCCACTATAGGTTGTTTTTCGGTAATTCAGATCGCTAGATATGCCCCTTAAAGATCGGTCATTTCTGGGGTACCCGAAGATTACACCTTTCAGAAATCAGATAACTCTGCACTTCGGGGTATCTTGCATGCGACTAATTCCAATGTTGTTTCCTACACGATATTTAACAATGTAGGGCGTGACGTATATCAGGACCGCATATATCATCATTTGCATGGGTGTCCAAATACTTAAGTGTGTGTGTGTGTGTGCGTAATGAATCCACTGTCGACACTTTGATGAACTTTCGTAATCACGTACGAGTAGCATCCAATTCAATCCAAATAATCTATTTGGTGGTAATAATACGTTTACTGATATATTCACATTATGACCAATTAATAATCACACAAAATGTATCAATTTTATAAGACTTGAAACTATTTACATACAAGAGAGGACGTATAGCTCAATGCATAGTTTATCTCGAAGTGCGTTGTACCGATGCTCACACCAGCAAGTATGAAATTTATTTTCTTATATATACAGAGGCTGTTCGCACATTTTTTAGACGATTTTGGTAAGCGGTAATAAAAAATCGTTTGCTGCAAGAGAAATAATTGCAATTGTACTATGTTTTTAAAAGTCAAAATTATCGTCTGCGGCTTGAAAGTTTTGTTTTTATTCAAAATGGCGTTTTTAACAAAGCAGTGGTTCGAAGGCTACATTTATGCTCTTTCCGAAGAGAAATATGCATACTCCATTATCCAAAAACGATGTGAGAGTCATGGTTTTGTGATATCTAAAGCGTCGATAGGTAATATCGTCAACAAGAAAGGAAAAAAAAACGTCAAATTGGATCCTCAAGTGGGTCAAAAATTCCAAACAAGTATCCAAGGAAAAAACGGACATGTTCGACTATTGCAAAGGTACGTTGTTTAATGTTAAAAGAAAATCCCCCTAGTCAAAGGACAGTTGCAAAATCATTAAAATGCTCGGTGTCCACTGTAAACAAAATGATAAACGTTGATTTAAATCTTAAGAAAGCGAAAAAACGCAATGTGTATCGTCTTCTTCCAAATCATATCGCTGAACGCAGGACACGCTGCAGAATTCTATATGAGAAACACTTATCCAAAGAAAAATGGAAAACAATTGTCACAATAGATGAATCATGGGTGTATTTAAATGATTGCAACAAAAAAAAGAGCCATTTATTATCATAAAAGGGGAGAAAAAAATTTAAGTACATGGTTCAAAGAATCGAAAGAAAGTTTTTCTAAGGGATTCATGATTGTTGCTGGTTTTTCTTATAATGGCAAGTTAAAAATAAAGAGAGTGGGAAAAAATGTCAAGATTAACTCCAGATACTATCAGGAACATATTTTATCGCCAATTTTTCTGAATGAAATACCATCGCTTTACCCACAGTGCCATCAATCTGTGAGACTCCATCAGGACAAAGCTAGCAGTCACACATCAAAATCCACTGTAAATTTCCTAAAAGAAATGGAACAAAAAACTGGTATCAAGGCCATATCCTTCACTGATATCCCTACTAAATCTCCCGATGTATCACCTATGGATTTTGTTCTTTCGGACTTTTAAAATCTGCATTATCTAAACGTCGTCCCAAAACCCTTACAGGACTCTGGAAAGCTGTTCAGGAGGAATGGGATAGAATACCTCTTCTGACACTTCAAAAGGCATTATTATCCTGGAAATTGCGGTGTCGAAAGATAGTTCAGAATAAGGGATGTCAAATAGAACATTTAAAACACAAGAATTTTATGTAATTTAGTTTTGTGAATACAATATACATCGTCTAAAAAATGTGTGAACAGCCTCTGTATATATATATAAGCCAAATACCACTCACTATCTGATCACTGTATGTCTGGAACCATAAGGCCTAAGAAGATGAAATTTTGTAGGATGATTCCTTTCAGGCTCAAGGTGCTCGCTAAGAAATTTAAAAAAACATCGAACGTTAATGGGGTTAAAAGGGACTTAACTCCCAACAAAACAAAACAAAACAACAACAAGGAAAAAAGTTCTATATTTAATATTGGTTCATGTATTTAATATTGGATTTCAACGGGATTACATTTAAATGAAAGTAAGACTCAAGAAACATATACATACCAAGTTAAAATATTTATCCCTAAAAGGCACACGTTAATAATCCCCTGCCCAATTAAGCATCTTTATTTTACAAATCTCATAAATAAGTTTCCAGAGAGTATAATTAAACATAAATATATTACCTAGACAGTGATCAATGCCAAGAATTTTGTAGCAATATATAAGTATGAGATACTGCTGCAAAATTCAAGGCTATACTTATATACGTAATATAAGTATAGCCATCAAAATAAAAGAAACGTGTATGAGAAGTTTAAGGTTTGTGACTGCTTGATTGAGAGCGAAAATTTTAGAGCTGATTGATTGGTATTAAAACAGTACGGTCATATATTTCTGTATGCAGTAAAAACAAACTGGAATAAACTGTTTAAATACGATTATGAACGGCTTCCTAATAATCACGCCACCTGAAAGACTCAAACTCGTAGCTACTAGTATGGATATCCAGCAAACAATTATTAATAAAAAATAGGTTAGAAACAGAAAACAAACAATGCAAAGATATGGAAAACTGAAACTCGAAAACATATATCAATGTTTTTCGATGGCAAAAAATTGAAAATATAGAGATATTGGAAAATATTTCAACGATTTACCTTTTATAAACCTATGTGTGAAATAACGAGTTGACAGTACATTGTGTGATTGCACTGTTTGGAGTACCTACTTGAGTGTCTGTTTGTAAAATTAGAACACTTGCTGATAGTGCAGAAGTTGGATGATTTTGGATAGAGCTGTATTATACATGCTCGTCATTGGGCTGATGTTTTACAGAAAGGATTTAAAAAACAGAGTTTTAATATGCAATACATCGAATAGCATCACGTCAAATAACTTGCTGAGTTTTAGGGATTTCATATTAAGTGAATGAATACTTTAATTTACTCTAATCTATATATATAAAACAGTTCCGTAACTTACTGACCTACTGACATACAACGCACAGACCAAACCGCTGGACCTAAAGGGCTCAAATTTTGCATGGCGATTCTTCTTATAGTGTAGAGGTGCACTAAGAAAGATTTTTGAAAAATGCTTCTTATATTTTTTTAAAATTAAATTTTTAATCTGTTTCAGTAACTTTTTTTAAGTTTGCATTTAAAATAATAAATTGAGGGTTATAAAATTTATATCACGAGAAAGATCATAAAAATTCCTTTAAAACGAGATCTTTTTCGAATCTTTGCCTCCATTTTCTGATTTTTGGTAAATTTTTAAAGATTAATTTTTAGAATTTAATTTATTAAATGCTGATCACGTGATTTCTTTTTATGGTACTTTAAATAAATTTATAATCACGTGCATAACAACTAAATAGACAAAAAAAAAATTTTTTCTTGCTAATGCGGCAGACGTTTGGACATTATCAAAAAAAATATTAAAATACAATAAAAGATATTATGTTCCTCAAACTGTACTATATTAACTGTACTATATTTTTTAGTATGTCCTATTAGATTTAATTTGAATATTTTCTTCTACATTATTTTGTCTATAAAAATATCCCTTACGATTTTTTTTATAAATATATTTTTTTGTTTTTTTTTACATCAATTGTATACATTGATTATCGTATTTATTATAAATAAATAAATAAATAAATAAATATATATATATATATATATATATATATATATATATATTTTTTTTTTTGGCATTAATTGCATACATTGAGCTTTGTATTTAATTTGAATGTACTTTGTAGCGATGTGAGGGTTTTCAGCTAGCGTTTAATAAAAGTATGAATTACATAGAGAAGAAAGAGATATAATTCGCCAAATGTAAAGAAACCCTTTTGAATCCATGTTGAGAGATGAGCTTATGTACTAAACAGGTTTCATCCACCATTCTTTAGATTACTCTCCTTATATATGAATTCTAGACTAAAGTCATTGGAAAATCATTCCTAAGGGTATCTAAATCACATACACAATTACCTTCTTCTTTAAGCTTCCATTTAACAAACAAATATAGAAATCAATATTTAGTGCAAAAGAATCTACTTAATTACGGATCCTTGGAGACTAACAACACATTTCACTTTATTTAGTCGTACAATATCACTTTATAGAGACGCGAGAATAATATCTAATTCTCCCCTCAAGTAAACTTACTCTAAAATTGTGAATGGAATTCTTCCTATCTTTTACCTACTCGAATTTCTCATTAATTTCGTCGGCGAAAGTTCTTTCCAGTATCACGAAAACACAACGGCTGATTTGTCAGGCAATCAGATAAGCAATTGTGCTATCAAAGGACCGACTTTTAATTACGATACACCTCTTCTGCAAGACGCCGATTTAAGCGGCTTATGAGATTGCAAAGGGTCTCTTGTTGATTTGATTGACCCCCCTCCCCCTATTATTGAAGGCAATAAATGAAATTTAATTATACGTTTCATTACCACGCCTGAAGGTGCCAGCTTTTTAGCCCTCAAGTTATATTCAGAGACTTTCTAAGACTCGGTAAGATTTTTATTTGGAAAAGAAGTTCATTCGTGTTGTCGCGAAATTTTTAGCAAGATGCTAGTCAATCATCCAAACTGGGCTGGTCATAAGACGTCATATGAGTGACGTATCCCCACGGAGCTTTTCTACTGAACTATTGGGTTGTCCGGAAACTAATTTCGGTATTTTTCCAGTAAGGTAGCTGTGATAACGTATGTTATTTGAAGGGCCAGAGGTAACCTAGTTGTAGCACATCGGCTTTCGATGCTGAGGGTACTCGGATGGAATACCGACAAGCGCCATTCAATACCTCCGTGTTTAGGACGGATAGGGGCACGTTGAATCGTTAGTTCGAAAAGTCCCTCTATGAGGTCAGAGAGGGTGGGAGAGGGTACGATGTCCCCCCAGATGTCACCCCTGGTTTTATTTGGTCAAAATTAAGGTGACACCTGGCTAACTCAGACTCAGACCCTTGTGATGTCATTACAAACCGGAATAGCACCCCTGAACCCACTAGCCTATATGGACCAGATTTAGAATATACATTCCGGCCAGGGGACATTAGAAACAACAACAACAACGTTATTTGAAACAATTTTTTGAGAATGCATTGGGGAAACTGACATATTAGAGTGTGTTTTAAATAAAACTTATTAAAACCGTTGAGTGTTTACGTAAGAATTTTGTGTTGAAGGAAGGGAGATAAAATGAATATTTCCGACACATTTTACTCATTTATTTCCGCATAGGTAAAAGAGCTGAAGATGCAAACAAAAAGATTTGTGTTGTGTATATGGTGATGATGCGCTAACAGAATGCACATGCGAGAATTGGTTAGCAAAATTTCATACTGGTGATTTTTCAGTTCAAGATGCGCCACGATGTTAAGTTAG
>OU015497.1:170528314-170563314 GCA_907164885.2 Dolomedes plantarius | reverse complement strand
AAGGAGTCGGAAAGTTTACCAGATGAGAAAGGAAGTTTCAGAAAGGGCGATTATAGGTTATTAATGATATTATCAGGCACACACACACACACACACACACACATATATATATATATATATATGTATATATATATATATATATATATATATATATATATATATATCCTCCTTGCTTTCGCACTTCTAGTAACTTATACACTACGACTAAAGTTTTTCCCGCATTCACATGCAGCAGGTTTTTTTTTTCAGAATTTTTCCATCAAAGCGGGTGAAAGATGTTTAGCGATAAACAAATTCAATTACTATATGCTTGGGCTGAACTGTACTTCTGCCAGGTGGTGGCCGAATTGTTAACCCGCTGGCATTCGGTTCAGATCCTGAAGGTTCCAGTCCCGCTGTTGGAGTGGATGTTTGTAGCCGTTCGGAATGGGCTTTAAACTGTAGGTCCCAGTCTAGCCCTCGTGTAGCAAAAAGTTGACGCTAGCGCTCCAAACCAAACCAAACCAAACCAAAACCTGAACTGTACTTCTAAGTATGAACCACCGAACTCGTTTATACACTGAAGTGCCAGAAAAAAATGGGATACCTGGCTAATGCGTCGTTGGGAATAGGCTATTATGACAAATATTCAATGAACGACTTACAATTCTCACGGTGTTACTAGAAGCTCCAGCATTGAATCGCGATTTGCTTCAATGTTGCACTCCTTTCGCTTGATGGGATAGTTCGACAGACGACGCCGGTCACGATTGTCCAGAATCTTTCTACGGCCCAGCTATTGCAATAGGTTCGATGTTTTGTCGGAATTCTCCTATTCGAGGTACACACTTGAAATGGTCAACGTTTAAAGATCTAAACTTTACTTGTATCTACGAAATGCCATGACCCATCACATGAGCTTAAAAAATAAAAACTCGCTGGAATTCACCTAAATCATGATCGCCCGCCATGCCCACTGCTTAATCAGCTTTTCAAGCATTCACAAATGTCTGTCGCGCTATATAACCTGCTTGCGGATCGATGTAGCCTTGTTTGTACGAGACGGCTTTCGGGGGTGAGGATGCTCGGATCGAATCCCGACTCGCGCCATTAAATGCTGCCGTGTCCAGGCCGGATATGGGCCGGATATTAAATCCGTAGACCGGAAAGTCCCTGTAGGAGGTCAGAGAGGGTGGGTGAGGGACTGATACCCAAATGTCACCCCTTGGAACGTTTGGTCAAAATAGAGGTGGCAACTAGCTAAGACGGACTTCAACCCTTGTGGTCAGGGCCCGATTTAGAAAATTCTTGACTATAGGCACAACTTGGGATGCCCCCCCTAACACTGATGTGGGCGTAAAATTTCCAAAATTGACACACACAAAAAAAAATCCTGAATCATTGTGAAAGTACCATTTTACCAAGAATTGGTTATTTGAAGTATAGAAGCCTAGAACATAATCAAATAACAAAAAGCAATACGACATATTAACTTCATCATTAAAACACCAATACAATGCAACCACAAAAACTTATTAATCCCTTATATACACTATAACATACATATGATGAACTATACATATAACTATACATATGACGAACCTATCAATCAAATTTGTAAGGATATATAAAAAAGGTAAAATAAAAAAATTGAATTGGGAAATTTTTCTTTTAAAATAAAAATTTTGGGGGGCCCCTAGGCCCGGGCCTACTGGGCCTAATGTAAAATCAGGGCCTGCTTGTGGTGCTATATAAACCGGATCCACCCGTATCTGCCCGATGCCTATATGGACCTGTTCTGGAACTTCTGGCTGGGGTATTAGAAACAACAACAACAACAAGCTGTTTGCGGACGGAAGAATTTACGAGAAAGTGAGTAGTGCTAAGTTCCGAAAGTGATTGTCAATCCCAGTTATTCTGGTAGTTCAGTGTACATCACGATATTAGAATGCTACAGAAAATTAAAAATTCTGAATAATTCTGGAACGTTAATGCTACTGCGGTGTTAAAAAAAATTCTAAGCACTAGCTGTGTAATATTGTATTTTTTTGTCATGTTTAAGTAAAATTTGACTTAATGGAATCCAAAAACAGTTTTATTTGTCTGCTCAACTACTCTAAAAGATATTCTAATATTCACATGTACGATGAATATGGGAATAAAACAATAATTTTAGAAAATTATTACAACCCGAAATGGGTAAAAAATAAGACAGGAAATCGATTATAAGCTTAACGTCCATAATTTGTTGTATTTTATTTATTATTATTATTTTTTTTTTTTAGAGTAGCATTTTGCATTTTGCATTCAGTGCAGTCTTTACTCTCTCAAAACAAATTCGAGACCATTTTGTTCGGAAAATGTGCATTGTTTACTATAAGAAATACATGCATGCACACACACACACACATATATATATATATATATATATATATATATATATTTATTATAACAAACAATTTTGAGGTAATACTTCAATGTAATCTGTACTCTCACAAAACAAATTCGAGATCACTTTGTTCGGAAAAAATTTGCAGTGTTTATATACTATATATATATATATATATATATATATGTCGGACGTTGGTTCTTCACGCCCGATCAATTTACGTAATTTCGATCTCTTTGGAATCATCATGCAGTCAGCAGTGGTCCGGTGGCGAGGACAGTCATCATTAATAAATCCATCAAACAGCAAGATGTTAACACAACAGGCATAAAAACACTCCAATTGAGCATCCTAAACATCTTTATTAAAATTCCAATAATTACTCAGCTCCATCAAACTACTTTTTAATAACCCCACCCAATTTAAATATGTGCGCCTATGGCACACGTCCTTTCCATTCCCTAGTTATCCATGGCTCTGTCGATTTTCTTCGTTTCAACTTTAAAAACCAATGCTTAGTGACGCTCATTACTTATGCGTGATGTCATGTCGGATGATCTTTTTGCTAAACTAAGCATTTTCTTAGCGCCAACTCCTCAAGGCTAATCCGTCTAC
This sequence comes from Dolomedes plantarius, assembly GCA_907164885.2. Taxonomy (NCBI): domain Eukaryota; kingdom Metazoa; phylum Arthropoda; class Arachnida; order Araneae; family Dolomedidae; genus Dolomedes; species Dolomedes plantarius. Next base: position 170,560,331 of record OU015497.1, on the reverse strand, counting down.
TAAAAATTCTCCCATGTGGTTATGCGGAATGGAATCAAGTCAATCCAATTTATTCTATTTTCACTGCAATACCTTATGCCGCTTATTTGAACTCCCAGACTTTTAAATTGTTAATCCTATATTTTAATAACTAAATCCCGTTTTAAGGTCGCGCGATCGCCCCCCCTATTTTATAGCCTCACAACTCCCCCCCCCGTCCCTCTGAAGGCGTGCACACAAAGAGAAGCCAACTCTCTGCAGCAAGTCTCCAGAAGAGAAAAAATTAAATTAAATCCTAACTGACAAAATGCTGAACAGGGCTGCAGTACCTATTCATCAACATTAACTATTAACCCTAACTACTGACAACTCACCATTATTATCTTGTTAACCCATTTTAACTAACTAATTTAATTAACATTTACGAGTAGAATAGGGCGATCGTTCTCCTGAAGGCGTGCACACAAAGAATGGCCAGTTCCCTGCAACACGTCTCCAGAAGAGAAAAACAACTAAATCATCCAACTGGAAAAATGCGGAGTAGGGACGTCTCCCCACACAACAAAATCTCAGTGAAAACCCCATTAATTTATTCCTAATTACGACTTGACTCAACCACATCAAAATTAACTAAATTTCCCTAACTATTTGACATCTAATTTAAAAACTACTAAAATTAATTCTCTTATTTACTAAAGTCGTGCCCCTAACCCTATGGAGCTGAGAAAAATACAAATTACATAAATGTCTCCATTCGAGACAAAAGTTACATTGAATCACTTAAAATATTATGATAACAATAACACAGCAGTAATTATTAAAATATCAAAATTAATTGTAAAAGAATATTATATCAACATTATTAATAGAACACTAAAATTAAATTTAATAAACACAAAATATAACTTGAACTTGTAAGAAAATGGTAATTAAAATTTCTGTGAACACCCACACTATTCTTTTTAGCTCAAGAAAAACACTTTGTGCCGAAGCACCTTGAGTCCATTACCTAGAAAATGCTGAGTCCTGACTTTACAAAATTGACAAAGTTTAGAGTTCTTGGACACATAGTTCTTGTAGAAAATTGGGGTGGCACAAAACTTCATACAAAATAATTTTATTTATAACACTATTTTTAGAATTTAAAACCCTTCCTCAGATGTCTGTTATGGTGGTCATACTCCACAAGAACACTAGGAATTTTATTAAGAGCTTTCAGCGTATCATCGGGGATACCTGATTCCTCCGAAACTTCAAATTTGACACAAAACAAATCAATAGTGAAAAGCATAACCCTAATACATATTTCAAATTCTCCAATATTTCAAAAATTTTTCGTTTTCACCATGATGTACAAAATTTTATACCTCTGAGTTTTACAAAATAATGAAGCATGTCTTTACACTCATGCTTATCTGAAAATTACAGGGAGACCTCCATAAACTAGTAAACCAAGTGGCATCCAAAAACACACAAGAAAATAAACATCAAATTATTAATACTAAAACACAATAAATTAAAAAGATAAAATTTAAGTGCTTTAAACTCAAAAATACACAAGATTTATAAATATGGAAAAAACAATTAAATCATTGAGGTATGAAATTAACTTTCATTAAAACACTTTCCTATACATTTTAATACCAAAAACTTTTCATTTCATTCAAAAACCAATTTTAAATACCCTACTCAAGTAAACATGGTTGAACTCATGCTTGGTTCTGCTTCTAGACATAATTTGATAAAACATGCTAATACACTCACATTTTGATCCAAACTCACAATTCTACCAATTTCAAAATTAAAAACCTCATACCTTACATCTCGTTCAATACAACTCAATTCCCTACCCCACAAAACATTACTTATCAAAATAAATTTATATCAAGACAATAAAAATACACTTATAAAATCATATCCAAAAATTTTAATTATATACACTTGACAACCGATATGCAATATACCGAAAATAAACACATTATTAATCAATAAACCTTAAAAATTATTTACAAAATGACGAGACTGCCAACAGCAACAACACCAAAATGGATAATTTAACTGAATATGTTCTAAATTTTCCAGTAACTATACCGAAACTCATAAAACATAATAAAATTAAAATTTTCAAAATTTTACCAATATTTATTACTAATTCTCTGCTATCTAGCTATTTCCCCCCCCCCCCCCCCCGAAAACCAAATAGGATTGACTGGAATGATCATCCCCAGAAAACAATTTTCAACATGTACTTAATTTTTACAATATTAATTTTTCATTTTTTTACCAATAGTTTCAAATTGTGAGAACATTTTCTACTGAATTTTAAATCGTCACCAAAATTTCCAAAATTTACACAAAATTTTCACATTTTTCATATAATAGTTACTCAAAACAATTTTTCATCAGAACCATTTCAATTTTAAAATTTTAATACCTTAATGTCAAAAATAATTTACATCCTCAACTTGTACAATTGCAAATTTAACCAATTTATTAATTTTTCATATTTCTCATTTTTAACAACATTTTTTCAGAACCATTTGTTTTTAATTTATCGCGTCATAGTTATTAACATTATTATTAATTCATGTAACATTACACTTCAAAACTATTTGGCATCTTTATTTTGTAAATTTGAATCAAAACGCTTACCTTAATTTTTTCCCAATTTACTTATTTTTTTTTACTTATTTCTTTGTATAGAATTCACAATAATTTTCTTCTTAAAATTGATCCTGAAAACGGCAGACAGTCCCGGAGAGCCACGGAAATCCTGTTTCACACACTCCAGCACTTGAAGAAAATTTTTTTGCGAGGGAGAGAGAAAAAAAAAATCCGCTGAAGTTTACACACACACAAAAAAAAAAAAAATTCCGATGAGAAGATGCCACGATACCACTGAAATTTGAAGCACAAATTTGAACACACGTGAACATTTTTTTTTTTTGACGATGAGCAGCCGAAGATTCCCGCACGACGAAAAATTTTACTAATCGCACAATTTTAAAACCAGATGACATCACTGACTTAATTTTTGAAGCACAGAAATATGATGATCACACGCCGAAGATTTTTCTTAATACGATGAAATTTTTTTGATTTCTTGAATTTTAAAGGCTGGGTTCCCACAGCGAAAAGGTTGCAGAATCGCTGCCGTCTTATGTCGGACGTTGGTGCTTCACGCCCGATCAATTTACGTAATTTCGATCTCTTTGGAATCATCATGCAGTCAGCAGTGGTCCGGTGGCGAGGACAGTCATCATTAATAAATCCATCAAACAGCAAGATGTTAACACAACAGGCATAAAAACACTCCAATTGAGCATCCTAAACATCTTTATTAAAATTCCAATAATTACTCAGCTCCATCAAACTACTTTTTAATAACCCCACCCAATTTAAATATGTGCGCCTACGGCACACGTCCTTTCCATTCCCTAGTTATCCATGGCTCTGCCGATTTTCTTTGTTTCAACTTTAAAAACCAACGCTTAGTGACTCTCATTACTTATGCGTGATGTCATGTCCGATGATATTTTTGCTAAACTAAGCATTTTCTTAGCGCCAACTCCTCAAGGCTAATCCGTCTACTAAAAATTCTCCCATGTGGTTCTGCGGAATTGAATCAAGCCGAACCCATTTATTCTATTTTCACTGCAATACCTTATGCCGCTTATTTGAACTCCCAGACTTTTAAATTGTTAATCATATATTTTAATAACTAAATCCCGTTTTAAGATTGCGGGATCGCCCCCCCCCCATATTTTATAGCCTCACACATATATATATATATATATATATATATATATATTATTTTTTACCCATAATCAGATACGTTTGTTATGAGGCAACAACCTGTTATACATCTTTCTTTTACCACTATGAATATAATTATTATAATTCAATGTCCTCTTAAATTTCAGAAAACAAATTCGTGACCAGTCTGTTTGTGATAATTATGTATTGTTTATAATAAGAAAATGCTTTAAATGCAGACTAATGCATTCCTTTGACTTAAGGAATTAGCTGTAAATAAAATGTGCCCCCCAACTTTCAGAAAAGAAAAAAAACAAGATGAATGTATAAATCAAAGCAAATGATTCTATCCCATTTTTTTCCTCTCTGAATCTCATGGAAAGACAATTTTTATTAATTATCGGCCCCAATTTTACATATACATTTCACTTAATGAAGAACTTTTAGTTTAAAAAAAAGCCAAAAAAAAGGAGAAATAAATAAAAAAAACTAGGGGCTTTTCGAACATCTTGATGACAAATAAGTAAATTTCTAATAAATGGATGGAGATTCAATATTTCAAAGAATTCTGTGTAAACAGCTGACAAAAAAAATCGGAAGTCACTTTCACGTCTGACAAGGTAACCATTAATTAAGATGTCATGTTCACGGAAGTTTTTTTATCCGTGCATGTTTCTTCGACTTCAATCATATGAACTAAAAATTAAAGTTATCTCTCCTCTGCGTTTTCTGCCGGGTGTTTGTTCTTTTCCCCGGAAGAAGATATTGCTGGATTTTCGCGAAACGCATGTTTACGGTAACAATGAAATTTGTTTGAAATGACAGAAAGAAATTTTATGTTGGACTTCATAAGTTCAAAAGCTTTGATATACTCTCTTCACTGTTAAAAACGAAGGTTTTTGTTTTTTTAATAATTGATAAGCCATTAGAATAAGTATGTATTTTTTACCGTTGTTTCGGAGTACGTGGGAAGTAGACAGATACTGTTGAGCAATCCATTGATATGTAGTTCCCTACTCTATTTTAATCTGTTTGAGAGTCAAATTAAATTAACCATTACTACGCAAAATTCAGGCATGGAAAAATGGATTTTAAAGGTCTTTAATAGATTATAGTTGTTGGAAAACGGTAGAAGGAACTTAGCTAAGTCTCGCACTCCCTAAAACAAAATTTAGACAGTAAGTTCAATTATAGTCAAACCTAATCATAAATTTTGCCTCCCGGCTATGTAGTAATAAATCCTAATTAAAGAGCGTAACTGAAGAATTACCTAATTCTTTACAAAGAGCCAATTTTAGTGTGATTTTGTCGAATTTTGAAAACTTCGCCAAAACACGTCAAGGGATACCCACTTCTTTACATTAATCGTTTACTAATGTTATGTGTTATTAACTAAATGAAAAAATCCCGACAAAAGTGTCATAAATAGATAAGAAAAAAGTGTTGTGCCGGTGATGACCTCATAATCCAAAGTGTTTATACCTATAATTACTACACTTAAAGCAAAAGATAAAAGGCTAAATTATTAGAATGTAGATAGGTAAATTTTCATGGTAACTTTAGATTGGTCATTTTAGATTTTTAAAAAAGTAATTTTTAAAAATCTAAAGAACTCTAAAACCCAAGTAAAAATAAAAGAATATTTTTACTACAAGAATATGGCATAATTTTTAACTTCAGGTTTTATTGTAAGAGAATGGTACAGAAAAATATGGCGATGACAGTTCCTTAATTGTTGTATCACGACACGAAATATCATGGAGTAATTCTTTGGAACTTTTTACAACAACTTGAATAATATTTGATATTTTAATCTTTATAGATCTGGTTTATGTTCATGTGCTTGTTTAGTTCGGGAGATCCTATTACCTTCCTAATAATGTACAAAACTCTTGATGTGGAATTAATGTCTTTAAAAGTTCTTTGCATTTTTCATTTTGGCTTTCACTTTTGTTTTATTTGGTAGCTTTAACCAGACACAGACGAAAACGAAGTACGTGAGTATTTCAGAAATTTATAATATCTCTGTTCAATAAATATGCTCACAAATGAGGAAACAAGATACCATTTGCCAAAGGGAAGATACATTTCGCATTCTCTGTGCGACTCCTCATTAACATTAAGATTTGAAAACCCTCCTATCGGAAAAATAAAATAAAATAAACGTTCGAGTAACATGACGTTCTAATTAATTTTTATCAAGACAGATGCAAAACTTTTTACAGCGAATTTGTAAACCACTGTCATTTATTTCTTTTATGCTTTTAAAAATATCGGAAACTCAGAGAGCATTTATTAAAATCTTAATTCTTTGTCGTTTTGCTCTCTCTAAAGTCCCAGTGAGTGAACGAGAAATTAATAAATAAGTATCCTGTTACGCCCCGCGCATGTCGGTATTTCCTTCGCGCAATTAATCAAGACGGGAAATTTGTTTTTTTCTGGTGTTTGGCTGGAATGATACAGATTTCTTACAGTTCATCTCAATTTCTTTTTAAATTTGATATTGTTTTTGAAAACTAAATGTGTCCGATCTCTTACGAAATAGTGTAATTAAAGGTACCTTATAACATAATTTAGCTTATCTTTAACACTTCATGTTTCTGACTAAACATCATGAGTACGTTCAGAAATTTCATTTTATTTTTTTTGCAAATGAAAATCTGAATGTGTCCTACCACTTACGAAATACTGTAATTAAAGGTACTTTATAACATAATGTAGCTTATCGTTAACACTTCATGTTTCTGCCTAAACATTATGAGCAGGTTCAGAAATTTTATTTTTTTGTAAATAGAAAACTAAAAGTGTCTGATCTCTTACGAAATACTGTAATTAAAGATACGTTATAACATAATTTATCTTATCTTTAACACTTCATGTTTCTGACTAAACATCAAGAGGAGGTTCAGAATTTTTTTTTTTTTTTTTGGCGGGGGGGGGGGGGGGGCGGGTAAATGAAAATCTGAATGTGTCCGACCACTTACGAAATACTGTAAATAAAGGTACATTATAATGTAATTCAGCTTATCTTTAACACTTCATGTTTCTGTCTAAATATTATGAGCAGGTTCAGATTTTTTTTTTTTTTTTCAAATGAAAAATTAAATGTGTCCGATCTCTTTCGAAATACTGTAATTAAAGGTACCCAATTTAGCTTATTTAATCAGAAACACGAAGTGTTAAAGATATCATGAGCAAGTTCAGAAATTTTATTTATTTATTTATTTTTGTATTGCTGATAGTGCAAGTTGGAATCCACAACACCTTTTTTATTTTATTTTATTCATTTATTTATTTATTTATATTTATTTATTTATTTATTTATATTTTTTATTTATTTATTTTTATTTTTTATTTATTTATTTTTAAAAAAATGAACAAATCATACGAAGTCTTGAATGAGAACTAAAACTTTTTACAGAAAATTTGTAAACCACTGTCATTTCTTTCTTTCGTGCTTGTAAAAATATTGGAAACTGAGGGAGCATTTATTTAAGTCTTGATTCCTTGTCGTTGTACTCTTTCTAAAGTCCCTGAGAGGGAACGAGAATTTTTTTTTAAAATTTCTAATGCAGAAACCTATGGAAAAAGTTCTTAGGTACACAGAAAAGAGGGGAAAATACAAACTGCAAAAGAGAACAAAATGGGAAATTCATAAACAAGAAAAGTGGCTAAGATATAATTCTTACGCGACCACGGGCCTCCCAGTAACGTCCGTAAAAGAGAAAGTCCAGTTGAGGAGGGGCAGATCCTGATGTGTTTACCGTCCAAGTTGTCGGGATCACAAAGAGGGCATAAAGGGCTAGAAAAAATTCCCCCTCTGTTTAACCCTTCAGCGGGCGCGCCAATTTTTGGAACACCAGCAGGCGCGCGTGACAAAGTGCAACGTCTCTTTCAACCTTGATTATTCCTTTTGTAATTGTTTTTTCAAATTGAAAATGATAATTCTGTGTTTTATAAAAAGATATAAAATATTGATAATATTGCGATATATTTATAACTGGGCAACAAAAAAAATTTTTTTTTTTGGTGTTTAGGATTTTAGAACTGATGTTAGCTATATTTGGGGGGCTGAATCTAAATATGAAATCAGTTTTTCTCTATCAGCTCTACTTTTTTAGATGCAGAAAAACCTTGTTTATCCGGACTAACTGGGACAATAGGCAATCCTAACAATCGAAAATCCGAGTAATCCGGGTAATATGGGTAATAAAGAATACAAAATCCTTAACTAAGAAGACTTACTTTGTTTTGTAACAAAATTACATAGTATTGTTTACTAAATATTAAAAAATACAATATTTTCACATCATTTCTTAACAAAGAATTGGTAAGTCTAGTGAAGTTTTCTTAAACTCAGCAAAAAGCATTTTATTACCATAATTTTTTGTACAACCTATGCAGGAACTGTAAATTGAATCAAACTAAAAAGCGAATATTTGGAGTACTTGTAGTTACTTCCTTTTTATCATAGTTAAAAATTATCTAATGTGAACATTAAATAGAAATGTCTACAAATCTGATCCGGAATATCCCGAGATCCAGATCAACGAGAGCCGGATAAACGAGGTTTTTACTGTACATCCATTTATCTATCAATCTTTTTTTCTATTCAATACATTCAAGTATGGGTAATTTGTCGTCCTGGGAAACTGAACTCCTGGAAAACATGGGTCTTCCTGAATATTTTCCAGATGATTGGCGCCTATTTATTGACAGTTCAAAGCGAAGTTTGAAATGTGCCCTTCTACACAATAGGAACACATTTGGTTCAATACCAATTGCTCAGTCAACGAAAATGAAAGAATATGATACCATAGCTTTGGTCTTGGAGAAGATAAAGTATCATGAGCATCAATGGGTGATTTGAATGGACTTAAAAATGGTAAATTTTCTTCTTGGACAGCAAAGTGGCTACATCAAATATTTTGCTTCGTGTGCCTCTCGGATAGCAGAGAAAAAACACCCCATTGGGTTAGAAAAGAGTGGCGTAAGAGAGAAAATATGGACGTTGAGGAAAAGAATGTCATTAACGACCCCTTAGTTGGATGAAAGAAAATCATCTTCCCTCCACAGCATATGCTGGGCGTAATGAAGCAGTTTGTAAAGGCTCTTGATAAGAACATGCTTCGCCTATAACAAGTAAAAAATGACTAAGTTGAATACGGAAAAAATTAAAGCAGGAATATTTGACGGCCCACAAATAAGACAACTCATTAAGGATCCTGTCTACGTAAATTCCATGAATGAGGCTGAGCGAAAAGCCTGGACTTCATTTGTTGCAGTTGTCGGAAATTTTCTGGGTAAATGCAAAGCTGAAAATTTTGTTGAACTGGTAAACGAGATGCTAAACAGTTTCAGATCCCTTGGGTGTAACATGAGCATTAAGGTGCGCTATTTACACAGCCACTTGGACTATTTTCCTAAAAATTTAGGAGACACCAATGAGGAACAAGATGAAAGATTTCACCAGGATGTTAAAACTATGGAGGACCACTACCAAGGAAGATTGGATACGCACATGATGGCAGATTACTGCTGGAGTTTCAAAAGGAACTGTTCCAAAATTCATTCAAGAATGTAACGGAAAAGAAGTTTCCGAAGTGTTCAGTGACTAGTTGGTTTCATCGATTACTCTCTCTTCTTTCTTGCTCTTTGTAATTTGATAAGTACTACTGCAATATTCTCTATGATTTTTATGTTCCTTTAACATTTAAAAAATATATATAATAATAATAAAAAATTACGTGTTTTGTTTTTTAATTTGATCTATGAATTTTACTTAAAATAGTGTAACGTATATTTCACTAAAATATTATATCTTAGAAATTTTAGCTCCTAGGAAAAAACTAACGCCATATTTAAATTCATGGCATCAAATTCATATGAAATCAGCTCTAAATACCCCAACACCAAAACCACTGTGGGCCTGTGTTAATTAAAGACCAGAGAATGCAGATACGATCGCCTTAATTCAAAACTGTCCGGTTTATGGGATCTAAGGACAACTTGCGAATATATTCCTATTATGTCCAAAAACCTAAGAAACAATGAGATTGTCCATCTTCATGATATGCGGGATACCGTATAATAGCTGCACATTGGATCGACTACAACAACTCCTTTTGTCGTATTGTAATCTAGTATAATCGCTGGTTTACTACTGTTAAATCACGACTAACAATGAATGGAAAGGAATACAAAGGTCAGAAAATGAGACCTGCTTTAGAAAGGTTGTAGCTATAAATAGAAACTGCTTAGAACATTCAAACCTTACATGTAAAAACAAACCATTCAAAATTACGAAAATGTTGCACTTTGTACATGGACAGGCCCGCTGAAGGGTTAAATATTCAGCCAGGCAGTCAGTCGTGTTCAGTTGCAACCCTGAAAGCAGCAACCACAATTTCATGTGGGAAATCGGGAAGGTCATTCAGGGTCTTGCTCCAGACTTTATTTTGAATGTGAACGAGAAATTAATAACTAACCCGTTAAAGCACGCGTATTCTGATATTTCCTCTGCCATTTAAGATACAATTAATCAAAACGGGATATACAATTAATCAAAACGGGAATTTTTCGTTTGTTTGTTTGTTTGGCTGGAACGATAACGATTTCATATAGTTCATTTTAATATGTACCTTTTTATAAATGATATTGTTTTGGAAAACTAAATGTGTCCGATCTCTTTTATGAAATCCGTAATTGAAGGTATGTTATAACACAATTTGGCTCATATTAAAAGCTACTGTGTACTAACCCTATTGGATTCGCTCACCTCAATGTAAACCTATGGGGAAAATCTGCCCAAGAATTGCCGACTTGGATTTAAAGATTTTTTTAAAAATTGTACTCCGTAATAGAGAAAGAAATTTTACACCTTGGGGCATTTTTCGCATTAAAAAATGCAAATAATGTTTCAAAATTTAAATTAATAGGGAAAAATATCGTATAGCATGTTTTAAACGCTCCTCAATTCCTTTGGTAGACAAAATTTATAAAATTAATCCTTTTACGAGGTGCAAAAAAATTCGGGCTATCTGAAAATACGTTTGTTTGTTTGTTTGTTTGGCTGGAACGATAACGATTTCATATAGTTCATTTTAATATGTACCTTTTTATAAATGATATTGTTTTGGAAAACTAAATGTGTCCGATCTCTTTTATGAAATCCGTAATTGAAGGTATGTTATAACACAATTTGGCTCATATTTAAAGCTACTGTGTACTAAACCTATTGGATTCGCTCACCTCAATGTAAACCTATGGGGAAAATGAGCCCAAGAATTGCCGACTTGGATTTAAAGATTTTTTTAAAAATTGTACTCCGTAATAGAGAAAGAAATTTTACACCTTGGGGCATTTTTGGCATTAAAAAAATGCAAATAATGTTTCAAAATTTAAATTAATAGGGAAATATATGGTATAGCATGTTTTAAACGCTCCTCAATTCCTTTGGTAGACAAAATTTATAAAACTAATCCTTTTACAAGGTGCAAAAAAATTCGGGCTATCTGAAAATACCATTTTTATTGTATTAAAAATATTGTCAATAGTAGATATGTTATCTCCATAGGTTAATATTGAGGTGAGTGAATCGAATAGGGTTACTACATAGTAGCCTTAAAGCTTTATGCTTCAGCCTAAACGTCTTGAGAAGGTTCAAAACATTTATAAATTTTTTTCTTAAGGCCACTAGTAAAATTCAAGACTAATTAGATTTGAATGAGTAATAATAGGCTTGAAATGAGGCAGTATAGTTAAATTACATTAAAATTGCAAGCTGTGCTCTAAGAACATTTCATTATTGCTTGTACATCGCAATCCATTCTTCACCAAACAACCTTTTTGCTTTAGCAAAAAAATCTTTTAATAGAAATATTTATTACCTGAGAATGAACTTCACTCTGTTTGAGTGAATAAGACTGTATAATGTAAGTAAAACAGCAATATTTTAAAACAAATGCAATTTAAAATACGTCGATGTATTTAGTTTTTTCTCTGTCTAAAGGACTAGGTTTCCTTCAGTTGATTTAAAAAAATAATTTCTCATTTATCTTCGCCATTATTTGAACTTCTTCTAGATTCCAGTGTTTATCAGCGGAATGCTATTTTACTTCCAATACAGATCCATTAATTTAAAATCTTAATTGCCTGTCGTTGCTTTTAAAGAATTACTTTTCATCAAATTTAGTTTTATAGTTCATCTTACGGCTTTACAGAGAGAGAAAAAAGGGTAGTGTAAACGTTAGTGCACTTTTGTGCTTTGCTCTGGAGAATGTAGAATTAAGTCTTTATTTTCTTGGGCGCCTACCAAAAATGGCCGATTCTAAAATAAATTTTTTTTAATTCTTCGTAAACTTTACCAATTTCAGTCTTAAAATTTTCGTGCCAACCGATATTCCTTTAACGGTCGATTACATTTAATGTATTTTCTTGCTTGAGAGGAGCTTTTTCTGATGAAATTCTTGTTATATCCGATATGCGATACTAAACTAAATTTCGGCACTGGACAATTTAAGGAGGCGAATTTATTTACGGTGATTAAGAGAATTGTTTTACTGTTCATTTCATCCATACATCAACCGATATTTTTTTTCGTGTTTTGAAGGCTCTATATTAGATCAGTTAAAAAAAATAATCGGACTCAATAATTCAAATGATTCATGTTTAAGAGAAAAAAAAAGTCTAAAAGTAAAAGACTGTTGTCGTGTTGCCTGTCTTCAATTATTTATTTTTTTGGGCGAGATTCGTAAATTATTTGGGTTAGTACAAATTATTTATAAGTAATAGGTATTTGGGTGCGTTGTGTTTTTTATTTATTTTCTTGAATACAACCCAAAGCTCTAGACAGATTTGCAACCGAACAGGTCAAACAAACTTTGCTTCTAAAACCTTCCTTTAGATCAACTACACAAAACAAAGATGACTGACTCCAATGTAACAAAATAAAATTGATTTATTTACAACCTTATCTATTTACAATTTAATTCAAAAACCGAATCACCAAATCTTCGCACACAGTTTACACATTTTACTAATCTTTTAGCATTTTCTCCTCGATTCATATCGAATGACACGTATTTAATTAAATCTACACCTTTTGGATTCAGGGAACATAAATTTATTTATTTTACCTACGGCAAAGAACTACTCCCTCTCAAAATCTATATTTAAAAAAAAAACATTGATCCCGCACTCAATCATTCAAATTTTCGATGTTGGGTCTGAACAAGACAAAATGATTAACACTCACTCAATTGGATGCTAACCGCACTGGAACACGGGTGTCGATGCTCCCATCGGGCATGGGGTCTCCTTTCTTCTTTCTCGGGTAGCAGGCATTCAACATCTTTCGGCTGTCGTGGGCCTTCTTGGCTCTGTCATGGGCCTTCTTGGCTCTGACGTGGGCTTCTGAGCTCTGTCGTGGACATCTGTCGTGGGCACTTCTCGTACGTTTCTTCCGCGCTTTTCAAAAGATAGGGGTAGTTGTCAGGCACTTGATGTCCTCAAGCTCTCTCAATCGAAGACTTTTCTAATCTCCGGGACGACTCAATAGGAACTCCAATGTGAAGGCGCAATTCTCTCCACCTCTACTCTCAATTATTTATTGGTGAAGGAAGCAACCAGATTCTCATCATCACCAAAACAAACTCTCGTATCATGATCATGAGGTTATGATACCGGGACACATCAACCGGATCTCTACTCCGCTAAATATTTCTTCGGGAAACTCCCGGGCAAGCTCAACTATTCCTCGACAGTTGAAATAATAACACTTCATCACCTGCGATGCTAAGCACCGGGTAAAGGGAAACCCGGGCCGCATGCAGAAGTGAATCCTCGAAAAAAACTCTAAGTCTTCTATTTATTTATTTTTTTATAACAATGTCCAAGCTTTATCGTGACTCCTAATCCATTTAGGAAAGCTTTCAAAAATCCACACCTTAGCCTCAATTATCATTTCTCGGATTGGATAATCCCATAACTCATGCACGCCTTCCTTGCGTCATACAACAGACCACCCAAAGTCCAGTGCACGTGTTTTGCGGTCTACCTCCCAAACAGGCCCAATAAATTTTTTTACAATAGGGTATTTTACTTTAATGTCAAACCCTGGTGCCATCTCCTTATCTGCGTCTGCAATCACCTACCCCCTATCGCGCACCGCCGCTTTTAAATTGGCTAAGGCGTAAAAGACGACTGTTCCGTCCTCTAATCAAAGGCGGCTTCCTAGTATTCTAACCGAAATGTGATGAAAACAGCCTTCGATCACTTTATCTCTCTAAAAATTTTAATTTTTCTTTAAAATCGAAAGCGCTTCATCACAACTGTTAATCACATTTAATTTAAATTATGAAAACATTATTTCATAAACATCAACTGTAAGTTTAGATTTTCAATAAAACCCTGTACTCTCTTATATAAGTCTGTGGTAATTAGGAATGATATAAAAGGGCAAAAAGCTAACAGGAATACATATTTTAGCAACATTTTTTTTTGTTTGTGCGTTTTCAGAATTGACGTAGTTGATTTATTTTGATTAAAAAAGCACAACGATATTCAAGGTTTACGTAATCTTTAACTACAAATCAGTATCTTTAAATACATATTTACAAAATAAAAAAGAATGAATTTAAAAATAATTTGCTCTCAAATTTGAATTCATTTTATAGTAATTTATATCTTGATTTTTTTAGGCAATGCCTGATTGTAATAACAAGTTCAGGTGTCTTTTCATACGCTCTTAATGATTATTTTTGCAAAGGTCATACAGTAAATTCTGAAAAGAAAGATCTGTTTTGTATTTTGTGTATAGTTTCAATATAATTTTCGTAAATCAAAATAATATTAAGATGACTAAGACTTATTCTCAGTAACGTGACTTATTAAATATTATATACAGCTAACCAGATCAAATATTAATTCCAATCATATCCTAGATAAGCATTTATAAATTTCATGGATTTTAATGAATAAGGACCTCTGGATCGCAGAAACTATTGAAAGAAATTACGTAAGTTAATAAACTCATGGAGGAAAAGATCAATCGTCCAAAGCTTACAATCAATGGCATGAGGCGCGTAAAGCATCCTTTCAAATTCTTTCAGAGCAACAGGTCTAACAGGAAATTCTAGAAGCAAAGCCTCTTACATGTGTATTTTTAGGTGCATTCTATTTTAGTTTAACTACCATAAATTTACCAATTTTCTATTCACAGTTATTTTCACATCGGCAGGCTCTTTGTCTCTCGACATTCACCAATGCAACACGAAATTTGTAATGGGAGCACCGGATAGGCGAACCAACATTACCCCCTGGTGTCACCTCAATTTAGATTGATCAACACTAGGGGGAGGGGCGCTCGAAATCTCGTCCTACCCATACAAACCACACGGAGGCACTTTTCTACTTACAGATTTAACGTGCCTGTATCCGGGGTAGACACGGGGGCATTCAGTGGAGCTTGTCAGGATTCGATCCGAGCACCCGAAGTACGAATGTACCGAAAACTTACAGAGAACATTCTCTTGATTATCTGAAAATCTAAAACGACGCTCCAGCTATGAAGTCATAACAACATTCAGTGAATATAATGACATGAATCTATATATATAAAACAATTCCGTAACTGACTGACTCACTGACTGACATACAACGCACAGACCAAACCGCTGGACCTAAAGGGCTGGAATTTTGCATGGTGATTCTTCTTATAGTGTAGGGGTGCACTAAGAAAGATTTTTGAAAAATTCTTCTTAGATTTTTTAAAATTAAATTTTTAAGCTGTTTTAGTAATTTCTTTTAAGTTTGCCTTTAAAATAATAATCTGAGGGTTATAAAATTTATATGACGAGAAAGATCATAAAAATTCCCTTAAAAGGAAATCTTTTTCGAATCTTTACCTTTATTTTCTGATTTTGGTGAATTTTTAATGATTAATTTTTAGAATTTAATTTATTAAATGCTGATCACGTGATTTCTTTTTCTGGTACTTCAAATAAATTTATCGTCACGTGCATAGCAACGTAATAGACAAAAAAATATTTTTTTCTTGCTATTGCAGCAGACGATTGGACATTAACCAAAAAAATATTAAAATACAGTAAAAGATATGTTCTTTGAACTGTACTATATTAACTGTACTATATTCCTTAGTATGCCCTATTAGATTTAATTTGAATATTTTCTTCTACATTACTTTGTCTATAAAAATACCCCTCACGATTTTTTTTATAAATATATAATTTTTTTTACATCAATTGCATACATTGATCGTCGTATTTATTATAAATAAATAATATATATATATATATATATATATTGGCATTAATTGCATATATTGACCGTTGTATTTAATTTGAATGTACACCGTAGCGAAGTGCGGGTTTTCAGCTAGTTAATATATAAAACCGATAGTGAACAGATTTGTGACTAAGATCATAAGAAAATTCTTCTCTTTAACAAGAAACTGACTCATATTACTCTCTAAAATGTTTAAAACTAAGAATCGCTTTTTAATACCTGGGGAAATTACATTTGTGTAACTTTCAACATTGCTAAACGTAAAATAAGCTCATAATTTAGGTTTGGTTTGGGGCATTACGGTCAACTTTTGCTGCACGAGGGCTAATTAGACCCGGACCTACTGCTTAAAGCTGATTTCGAACGGCTACAAACGTCTATGCCAAGAGTGGGACTCGAACTCACGAACTCTGGGGTCTCATAATTTAGGATTATTGTTATTAAACATATGAACATCATGGTCCGCCAGGAAAAATTACCCAGAAAGCCTCGTAGATAATTATTTTTTTTATATATATAAAATGCTCTGGTACCGTCTAAAGTACGTTTTAAACTGATAACTCCGTCGTCTCTCGGCACACCTAAACAGTTTGGATACCCATAAAGTCTCGATTCCCCCTTTTTTTTCTCTTGATGAATGGATAATCTACTCATGATGTTCCATAATTCGGTGCTATAAATAACAGTGGTAGCTAATACAGAAACGAGGGCTGTTCAATTAACTAGATTTGAACACGGATTTGTGTGAAATGATAAGGAATAGAAATCCTGAAATATATCTGAAAGAAAATTAAAAAAGAAAAACTTGAAAACTGTGGAGAGATTGAAATAACTTTTTGAAAGGATTAGGTTGTCTTGAAGTCTACTCTTATCTAGCTATTGCATTCTTCAGGAAAGACAAAAACTGCATTGCCCTCTCCCGAAATTACCAGTGAGGCCCTTTTCTTTGGGTTCATTTCTCAATTCAGTTCGAGTAGCAGTCTTTATATCTCACTGTTTAATACTCTCGCTCTTACTGCCGCAAAAAGTAATTCTAGTGAAATATTTTAGACTCTTGGGGGGCACTGCGAAGTATTCATTTAAAACAGCAAATAAATTTTTAGCAACAATACCGTCTACTGACCCATTTTACAAGTGGCTAATATAAAACAACAAAAAAAAAATCTCACGTTATTTATGAACGCAGAGGGTGTTGCGTGTTTGTACAATGTACATAGTTGCGAATGTACAAGAGATAGAGAAGGAAGAGCAGGAAGCTTGAGACATGGGTCGAACCGAATCAAACCTAAAAGATGTTTTCAGAGCTAGACTTGCTTTCATGGATCAAAATTGGATAAACGAACTGCTTCACGTTGCTATGATCATCGAGCAGCAAATTTAGACGAAACAGGACGTCACTTTACTATGACAAGTTTATGTGGAGAAATTTCACGTTTTCTGAGAAATTGCCCTGTCGTTCCTCCAATGTACAACACTCGACGCGCCCAGATTTTACTGTCATCGTATCAAAGGAAAGGAGTTACAACATCCACCATATTCCCCAAATATGAATACATGTGATTCCTTAATCTCGAAAATGAATGCCTGACTCATAGAAAAGTGTATTTATATACATAATGAAAAGTTTCTTTGATCAGCAAGGCCCTCGAATTCTGGCAATAACTGATCAACTTGATAACTGCGGGTGGTATCAGCAGTTATCTAGTTGTGTAGCAAAAGTTTTTATGTATGAGAGGTTGATACACAGAGAAGTCATGTAAATCTCATTCGTTTGTTAAAGTTAATAATTTGTTCCTTATTTTCTCGTCACTATTTACATCAGTGATTCTCAACCACTGTACCGCGACACTTTAGTGTGCCACGAGATTCTTGAAATGTGCCGTCACTGCGAATACCCATACATAAGCGACGTCAAACAAGTAGTTCAAACAGTTCTACCTTCCTAGCGGGGGCTGGCTGAACCAATGCTCATGACTATTATAGTACTAGACTGGTAACTGGTAACTCTGGGCTACTGCAGTTCTAGACTTTTAAATCTGGATCACGAAATGAGAGCAACGTTATCATTTTTACTCCCAAATAGAAATGAAGTTATCAAAAAACAACAAGCTCAAATTTCGCATATATGATTTGTAGTTAAATAAACATTTTGTTTACTTTGTAATGCAACTTCATTTTATACTTCAACGAAAGATTTTTCGTATGTTATTTGTACAAAATATATTATAGATATATCTATCAATTATCCAGGTAAAATTCTTTTAAATTTATCTTATTGTTAGTGTGCCGCCTAATTTTTAAATTATTAAAAGTGTACCGTGACGAAAAAAGAAGGTTGAGAATCACTGATTTACATTCAACTCTTCTGTAATCAAGATGTTGAGGAAGATTCCTGAATCAAGAGCCAAATTCAAAACATCGAGTAACGAGTAGTTGTAATATTCTAAAGTTCAGTTGACAAATAAGGTTTCTAAAAGGCTAAATAAATCAGCTTAAGTTCAAACATATCAATATTTTAAAAATCTGAATATCGATATTCAATTATCAAAGTCTGAAGACACTCTTCTCAGAAAAACAAACAAACTCTGGATGTGAATAAAAGCAGAAAAAAACTTCACTCTAGTAGGATAAAAATAACTAAAAGACTGAGTGGATTTTTGTTGTTTTATTGTGAGAACTATGAAAACAGTTGTGTAAACAGGAAAACTCCGGTGGTACACACCGGAATTTCTTTCCTTTTAAGGATGTTTTTCATTATTCTTAAACAATAGACTTGTGAAAACGTTTAACAGAATATGCCTCTAACATTTTAAGTATGAAGCAGAAATATACATCAGTCAATCTATTTATCCATCTATCTATATACCTATATCTGTCTAGCTATAATAAACGCATCTATAATCAATGATTGAAAGACCAACACCAACAAAGACCGCAATAACATTTCTTTGAGCGGTGACAAGCGGTGCTCTGCACAGTTGGGTTGTAACAATACGTTCTGTTGAATTTTCTGCAAACTATACTGTGGTTATTCCGACTCGTTGAATTTCCAACAAGCTAACGGATGTGACAAGTGTGACTGAAACTGTGTTTGATCAAATTATTTGTTTCAAATCTCGCTGTAGTGCACCTAGCTACCTCGATCGGCGTGTGCGTGCGTGCCAGGGGAAGTTGGCGTTTGACCTAAATACTGTCGGAGGCTGCAGGTTTTTGGAGTTCTCCCCGGGAAAAGGATGATGGTATGGCCAAAAGTGAAGGCTTCAGATTTGTTTCAAAGCTTACTACAACCGCATAAGACCTTCAAAGCATTTAAACACATTTGGGAGAGATACAAGAATGATTGAAATATTTTTGCTGCAATTAATACGTAATGTTTTGAAATAACCTCATAAATGCCGCCATAAACATGCCAACATAATATGGTGTACAGCGACTAGAAATTTCTCTGCATGTGCATGGGTTCGAATTCCATCCAAGGCTTCAACGTTTTTGTGTGAATATCTTTACGATAAATGACTATATATATTCTGATACTTTTGCCTATTAATAAATACCGTACAGCATATTTGAATGTGGCAATATGCACAGAGCATGCACAGATAGGCGGAGCCAATTTTAAATACATGTATCTATAGCATACCAGCCAGCCTGGTACATCGGAAGTGTATGTATTTACAAAGCAGGGCGTGCTGTACGCATTTTGTCACCTTCAAGCACTCTACGTATTGGAGCAAAGTTCGTAATAGACGATGGTTCTTTCCGAAGTGGTATGGATGACTGCCTCTTGGCAGCCACAAGTTTTTCGGCATTTGGAATTCGTTTTTATTCATCAGCTATTCCTTGCTGAGGAGCTCATAACAAGTGCGAAACCCAGGTCCAAGGCCGTGCGGTACTTTGGTGGTGTATATACAGTGAAGCTTCTCCATACAGCAACCCCTATTAGACGCTACCCCCGTCTAAACAGCCATACTTTATTCAGATTAAATTCAAGACTCCATAGAGACCATGCTATAGAAGAAACCTCATTTAAACTGCCACCCTCTTAAACAGCCATTTTTAGGAATCATCATTGGGTGCCATAGAGAAGTTTCGCTATATATTGCTACACATTTTGTAAATATTGAATTTTGTTTCGTTAAAATGGCTTCTATGGAAGAGCTCCAATAGCTATGTATTTAACATGGAAGTCTATGGGAATCTCGCGAAATATGAGAGTTATCGCAAAATTGGTAATGGATTTTGTGACTTATTTCGGTCGCCAGATTTGTCGATATTTCGCCAACTTGCCGACTAAACCTTTTTGGAAGCTTCTAGAAATATTTAGCTGTGACTGACATATACAGGGCGCCTTGGAAATCTATAAATACACCTGACATTGGCATGGGAACTCAGTTCAATTTCCTAGTGAGAATTGAATGTGTTGTAAATGAGTTAATTGACGTAAATTGTATTGAAAATTCTGGTATCCTGACTTGTGTTTTTAGAATTTTCTGCTGTGTAGAAGACAGTTGTTACGTCTTTTATGTTTGAATATGTGTATACGCCTGAAGAATTCACAAAATGATAAATTTATTTTGTGTCAACTTTCTGCAGAGATTCTTATTCGATCCTAACGAACTTAGGAAAACGAAACAATATATACAGTAAGTCCTCAACTTACGCGGTTAATTCGCTCCAGAACATTCCGCGTATGTAGAAAACGTGTAGGTCGGAATTTACCAGGTAATGCAGCACGAGTGGCCGGTGCCTGTGCAACCCATAAATGGATACCTGTAAGCTTTTAAACCATCATCGTGTGGATAATAGTATTAATAACTAAATATCGAAATAAACTACATTTTTTAATCATTTTCAGTGAATTACTTTTAATTTAAATATGAAAATGGTACACACATACGTATATTATATTATACAGTCCACGAACGTATTACAAAATATTAATATTATACATACATAATTATGTAATTTAAAATAATCCAATAATCAAAAGACGTTCGTTCATGGGGCATTGAAGTATTTATCCAATGATGTTTATGCCCGAAGATGGCCGAATGATTAGGGCGCTGGCTTTCTGTACCAGAGTTTGTGGGTTCGAGTCCTGTCCTGGGCATAAACGTTTGTAGTCGTTCAGAATCGGCTTTTAAGCAGTAGGTCCCGGTCTAATTAGTTCTCGTGTAACAAAAATCGACCGTAGCGCTCCAAACCAAAACAATGATGTTTGTACATTCGAAGTTTTCTTTTTCTCGTCGTAAATAAATTGATGCTAAAACAGTCTACGAAAAATTGAAAATTACAACAGCTTATCTACGCGGTACAACCCACGTAACTGGAGGACTTAATATATATATATATATATATATATATATATATATATATATATATATATATATATATATCTACATACCTACACAGTAGACTCTCGTATAACACGATTAATATGTTTCGCGTTGTGTGAAATCGAATGTTGTATGAAGTTTCACCGTATATTTGAATGTTTTCATGGTAGAAAGATATGAAATCTTCTCGTGTCTCAGATATGCGTTTTAATTTCAAATCTTGTTACCCTTTATTATTTTTTAACTTTTTCCCCAAAGATATTTTTATCTATTTATTCTTGCAATATTTGAAGTTTCAGGCCTTCAGAGAGCAGTTGGGTAGATAATTATTTATGGGCTTAGAAAAGCCTTTTATTCTCCTCATCTCGTTTGCTTCTTTGTAAGCTACTAAATTCTGATTGGATTTACATAAAAGCTTTTTTTTTCGTTTCATGCCTCTTCAATCTTTTCAAAACAAAATATAAACATGTGGATACAGCTCACATTTTTTTCTCTTATGATAAAATAAAAACATGCATTCTAAAAAAAGAAAAATGAACAATATTTAATGAATAAAAATTATACGTACATTTATCATCCATATCTCCCTCTCTCTCACTCTCTCTATATAATCTCTCTCTCTCTCTCTCTCTCTCTATATATATATATATATATATATATATATATATATATATATATATATACTTGCTGAAAACCCGCACTTCTCTACGGAGTACATTCAAATTAAATACAACGGCCAATGTATGCAATTAATGCCAAAAATATGTTTAAATATATTTATAATAAATACAACGATCAATGTATACAATTGATGTAAAAAAACAAAAAAACATTTATAAAAAAATTGTAAGGATATTTTTATAGATAAAATAATGTAGAAGAAAATATTCAAATTAAATCTAATAGGGCATACTAAATAATATAGTACAGTTTGAGGAACATATCTTTTACTGTATTTTAATATTTTTTCGGATAATTTCCAATCGTCTGCCACATTAGCAAGAAAAAATTTTTTTTGGTCTATTTCGTTGTTATGCACGTGACGATAAATTTAATCAGCATTCAATAAATTAAATTCTAAAAATGAATTTTTAAAAATTCCCCCAAAATCTGAAAATGGAGGTAAAGATTCGAAAAAGATCTCATTTTAAAGGAATTTTTATGATCTTTCTCGTGATGTAAATTTTATAACACTCAAATTGTTATTTTAAATGCAAACTTAAAAAAAGTTACTAAAACAGCTTAAAAATTTAATTTTAAAAAATCTAAGAAGAATTTTTCAAAACTCTTTCTTAGTGCACCCCTACACTATAAGAAGAATCACCATGCAAAATTTCTGCCCTTTAGGTCCAGCGGTTTGGTCTGTGGGTTGCATGTCAGTCAGTGAGTCAGTCAATGAGTCAGTCAGTTACGGAACTGTTATATATATATATATATATATATATATATATATATATATATACATACAAGCACACACACTGGCGTGCAAAACTTAAGAAGGACCGTATATGTTTTTTTGGTAATTTCTTCGTAATGGAACAACCTGGATGAATGAAATTCACACCACAGAGACCTCAATATGTACTACATTGGTGAATGAAATGACGCACGTGCAAAAAGAATACAAACGTTAATTCGAAAAATTTATTGAGAAACAGCTAGAAATATTTTCACATCATCGTACAAAGGAGTATCTCTAAAAGATGTAATAAAGTAAAGAGGTGGTGTTCAGTATGGAATATGATGTTCCTTAACTGCTATGGTTGCTTTATACCAATATAACCATTTTTAAAACGAGTTGGTATAAGAGCTGTCGGGGCAACACTTTCCACTCCTCTTTCATTGCTCTTTTCAGTTCATGAGAATTTTGAAGTGGAGATATGCGTGCTCACCAGAGCGTCAAATACACCTGCTCTATTGGATTCAGGTTAGGGTACTTAGCAGGCCAATCCATACGGGTAATATCGTCCATTTCCAATTTTTCATACACAGCGCACGCACGATGTGGTCTGACATTGCCCTCCATAAAAAGGAACTGAGAACCAATGACACCTCGGAAGAGACGTATGTGGGAAATGATCCCCTCACTGTAGTAGCGGTTTCCTGTTACTGAACCAGTGTTGCCAACTTGGGGGTTTTCTCTCTAAATTTGGGGGTAAGTCAGATGAAAAGGGGTGCTTTTAGGACCCACATTTTTTGTTAGGGGTTGGGTTTTAAGTTGGTGTTAGGGGAAACGGGGGATTTCGAGATGGCGCTATGGGGGGGGGGGCGCTTCGTAGAGATTGGCAACACTGTTATGAACCACGTTCGAAAATGGGGAGCTCAGAACGGCAAAATAGCATGATGCCTCTTCGGACCATGACACCTGCAACTTCATACCGATCTTTTCCGGTAATGATTCCTGGATGATGCCGTGTTCCCACCTCTCTCCAGATTAACTAACGTCCAGAATCGCTCGTAAGACTGAAGCGACTCTCATCAGTTTAGATTACCGTGCCCCATTGATGGCAGTCTAATCTGTGTGGTTCTTACACCATTTTTGATATTGTCTCCGATGTGCAGGCGTTAGTGGGATTCAACGTTCTGGCCGTCGGGCCATTGTTGACCGTAAGGTGACCGTAAAGGCCACCTTTAGGTAATTAATATATATATATATATATATATGTATATATATATATATATATATATATATATATATATATATATATATATATATATATACATACATACATACACACACACACACACACATATATATATATATATATAATGATTTATAAGATGAAAATTCAGTAAAAACAATAACTCAATATTACTTCATTATACAATCCGTTAAGATCACAGAAATTTAATCACCTGCAATTAAAAAGAAATATTGCACTGGGGGACTCTAGAATAATCCTACAAGCTTAGTATCTAACATTTTACAAAAAAAAAGCCATTTTTACCATCCAGAAGTATTTTCTAAATCAGATATTCAAAATAAGAGGCGTACATAACAGCCTCTCGACGCAGCGTCTTGAATAGTTGAGCAGCAGCCATAACTTTTCGGAATACCGCGACGAATCCTGGAAATCCTCTCTAGTACGACTCCTTTACTATATATCGGCTATGTATATATTGGTAAGGGATTCTGGCGTGTCCTTTCCCCTAATAGGGCTGCACCACCCCTTTTTCATTCGGATGCAAAGAGTTGCAGGGTAAAAGAAACTGTGCTTCTGTAGGACGTGAGAAGAGAATTTGATGGAGCCCGAGCGGCAGGGGGTGGTTAGGGGGTGGATCTAAATCCAGGAGATGATGTTCTAGATCGTGACTTGAGTTCGAGGCCGCCGCAAAGGCACTGGCCCCCTTTCGCGGAAATCCTGTTTCACGTAACCCCCCTAAATATAACAAATGGCGGGTCCTGCTAATTGAGGCCAGAAAAAGAGGGAACTATTACTTTATTTCTCGGCGACTAAAATGTCGCCAACAAATATTGTAAATTTAGAAAGTAAGGGCAGAGTTGGCATACTACTTTCATTATACATATATGAATGTAAGTGTTTGTTGTATGCAAATACTTACATGAGTGTTGATTATTAGGTATTTTTTTTACTAATTTCTTGAGCGGCAGTAAATTAAGCCATTCTAATTAGCAATTGGCTTGCAGTTTTCAAAATTTAATTTTATGAAGGTCTATGGAAAAATAAAAAAATTACTCAATGTGCCATATATATATATATATATATATATATATATATATATATATATATATCATAATTATGATATACTAGTCGGGCTTCGCCTAGCTACTCTCAAGCCATCCGTCCACCAGATGAAGTTTGAATAAAGTTTGAAAAATTTTACACATGATTAAAAATTTCAGTGATTCGCGCTGTGAATGATTCACGCTTTATTTACGGATATTTATCGGATAGCGGTGGAGTCTGCTTTTAGAATTAAAATATCAGTAAAACTATTAAAGCAACAGAATAACAGTAAGCAGAAAAAAATATCAGTTTTCAAAGCTCTTTCCAAATATGTAAGATTTATGTACTTTCATGAGAAAAATAATACACCGATTTTCGACCAAAATGGCCGCCAAAATCGGCCATGTTTTCTCAGGATGAGTGATCTCCGGAAACGTGATGCGACGTGATGCCGACGGACTCCACGACATTCTCCACTGTTACTTTATTTATATAGAAAATGGATTCAAATTCTTCTGAAAGCTAGAAGTTCGATTTCTAAGCTAAAAAACTTTTCAAACAAATCTGTTATTTTTGCAATTGAAACTTTTAATTATTAATTTATTAAATCATGATTTAAACAGTTGTTCTAAATGGCAACAGCTCTTATGCAACTTCTGACAAGAGCTGTTGTGCAAATGGAAATACATAGAATCAGAGATTGTTTTCATTTAAAAAAACCTCCCGGAGTCTTATGGAGTATTCGAAAGTCAGTTTAATTTTGGCTAGAAGCTTCGGTATTTATTAGCTTTTCGTCGAAGCCGAAAGTTTAGTTTAGCCCCAAATCAATACAGTACGACAGTTTTCAACAAAACTTGAATCATAAACTAATAGAATAACTGGCATACAACAAATTCCATAAATTTTCAAAACAATTAAATAAAACTATGAAAACCCATATAATAAAGGTTTTGCGAATTTCTTTCTTCAAATGTGACATGTACGCTTCTCACGCACTTTCGGGCAGAATCGTAAATAATATTTACCCTAAGGCCGTCTGCACACGGGGCAACTCAAAAGAAACTGATAACTGACTCAAATCACAAACCAGTCCGTGATGAGTCGCAACCTATTTAATTGAATGGAGCCACGCACACGGCGCAACTGGTTACAAACCTGTCCGACGAGTTTGTAACCAGTTGCGCCGTGTGCGTGGCTCCATTCAATTACATAGGTTGCGACTCATCAAGGACTGGTTTGTGATTTGAGTCAGTTATCAGTTTCTTTTGAGTTGCTCCGTGTGCAGACGGCCTTAGGGTGAACTCTTGAGCAGATTTAAGTTCCATGAACATCAAAAAATAAGGAGAACAAAGAGTGCATACCCTAAATTACTTCATATATATATATATTAATTCGGAAATTTATTCTAGACGATTCCCAGCTCCCGAGTGGATTAGACACTATAAAGACATTCTTTATGGGCCTGTTGTGTCCTTTTTTTTCATTCCTTTCACATTGCACTGATATTTCCCGAATTTTACCGAAAGTTCGTCAGACGCCATTTCTCCTTCCATGAAAACTTCCATTTGGTACTGGAGAAATCTGACGAATGTCATCGCTTTTACGAAAAATAAAACGAAAATGGAAAATAGATTTCAGGGATATTCAAACTACGATGAATAACTAGATGTTAGTTACTTGTTGATCGAGAGGATTCAGACGAGGATAAGATACATAACTAACCCCTCAAAACTCCACTACCCATCATCTCCCCAAATCCCAACTTCTGACAATTTGACCTCACTCACTACTGTGATTACCAGCTTTGCTTAAACCTACAGCGAGCTGATTGTAATCTTACATTGTTCTTATTCTTGTAAACTGGATTACTCTACTCGTATATATTAGGTTGGCCAAAAAATTCTTTCGGTTTTTAGTAAGAGGGCTCAGATTTCTTCATCGTCATTCGAAACAATTTAGGTATAGCATTATGTTGTGACAGCTGTCATGTCAGCTTACATTTAAAGAAAAAACATACGCAAATAGGGGAATTTTTGTGTATTTCTATACTGAACATGGAAGAAAATTAGCAACAGTTTCGGCATATTACGCTTTATTATTTCAAGAAATGTAAAAACACAACCACTAAAATGCAAAAAAAAATATTTGTGCAGTATAAGATTTGGGAAGATGGGATATGAAGTTGTTTGAAAATTGACAGAAGGTAGTGAGACAAAGTGGTCAACTAGAGTTGTTCACTAGAGTTATTGGTGATATCAAAATTATGTCTTTCATTTTTACTTAAAAACAGAACGAACTTTTTGACCAACCTAATATATTATTTTTGATGTATAGAGGCTTTGTATTTGTATTTGACTTATCAATACTCTATTTCTTCATGCTAAAGTTATTTCAGATTTTATCAGAGCTTTCTAGGTCTGGGAAGGCTAAAATTTTCAGCATATAAATTACTCATTATTGCTTCTCGTTTTACGCTCGATTAGTTAACAGAAGTTTTTGTGATAATACATTAGATTTGGAAACCTTTACTAATGTGTTTCACCAGGAATTGTGGAATAATTATAATACTAGTGCACAAGAGCCCGATATTTGAGCCGCTTATCAGCCAAAGTAGTTCATAAAACAAAAAATGGAGAAAAATGGATTAAAAACTTTACATTGTTTTGTAAAATTCCTCGGAAAATATAAATTCAAATAAACATTGTAGAATGTATTATTGCTGATGGAGATTTTATCTGACGACATACACTATCTGGCTAAAAGTATCCGGGACGCCCAGTGGTACGGACACGGAGAGTCCTGAGGCATATATTAATATGATGTTGGTCCTCCTTTTGCATCGATGACAGCCTGAATACGTCTGGGGAGACTTTCCACCAGTTTTTGATAGGTTTCCATAGGAATTGACTTCCAGGCGTCCATCACAGCTGAAGTGAGTGCTGACAGTGAGGATGGTCGATTTGGCTGGCTACGTAATATGCGTTCTAATTCGTCCCAAAGGTGTTAAATGGGATTTAGATCGGGGATCTGAGAAGGCCAGTCCAGTTTTTGAACAGCCATTTCGTCAAACCATGCCTGCGCAAGTCTCGATATGTGAACAGAGCAGTTATCCTGTTGGAAGAGATATGGGCCTTCCCTGAAATATTGCCATAGAGTTGGGAGAGCAGCATTGTCCAGAATGTCCACATACATCTCAGAGTTCATGTTTCCAACCATAGGAATTAAGTAACTCAGGCCTAACAATGAAAAACACCCCCACACCATGATGCTGCCACCACCAAACTTAACAGTCGGCACAATGCAGTCACGTAAGAAGCGGTCGCCGGATATCCGCCAAACCCAGTTGCGTCCATCGGACTGCCAGATTATAAAACGAGATTCATCACTCCAAAGAACATTTTCTCACATGTTCACAGTCCAATGACGGTGAGCTTTGCACCATTGCAATCGACGCTTCTAGTCCAGTCAAATCGACACCGGAGGTGCCTGCTTCAGGAAAAAAATATAGAAGTTTTTTTTCACTCCTTCTATATGTTTTTTGGGGTGCTGAATCCGAATTTCAACTTTGCCCCTTCCCACGGATATGGCGTCCCAACAAAAATCGCAAAAACCTCAAAATTTTCGACCTTTTTTCAGTTTTTTGCCAAACAGTCATAAAACTATGCACTTTTTGAGGTAGGCTCCGATATACAAAATAAAGTACATTAAATTTTCTACAAAAAGCACCCCTCAATTATTTTTTGGTTGAACGGTTTGGCCGCTAGACCGCGCTGAAAAAGAGCCAAAATTTCCTACTTTGTGGAAAGTCCAGTTTTCTAGTTAGTTTTTCGTTTGTAACTCAAAAACTATGATTATAATTACAAAAAACTTGGATTCTTCTAAAACTACATTAAATTCTCTACAAATTTCATACCTTAATGACTTATTTTGGCCAAACCGTGTATCCGCTAGAGCGCATTGAAATTTATGTCATATTACGCGAAACCGTTAAGTCAAGAGTCCGTCACCCTAAATTCAGCAGAGATCTATATTATCACTATTTGCTTATTAAAAACTATTTATTTGGTCTTTATAGTTAATAATTAATATAATTACTTATTAATTATACATCAATTAAATGAAGTACTAATTATTAATTATATATCAACTTAACCGTTGTTGTAGAGGTTGGTCTGTGGTTTTCAAGGGGGAATGTCCTCCTTTGAATTTGATAGGTAGTTAAGAATTATCTCTGGAGCGGAGTAAGTCCCTTACAGTCATCTATTCACCTCTTTCACTTCACATGGGGCTTTTACTGTCGGCCGAACTGAAAAGTTGTGGAGTGACATGACTATTGAACAGATTCTTATGAAGTACATGAAAAGTGAGGGTGGATTAACTCGACAACGAGGTGTAACTCCAAGTATTTTGGCTATATGGACTCAGGGGATGACTTCACTCCGACAAGTGTGTGAAGGAATGGAAGATTATTGTGGAGTTAATTTCAATACCTCATAACAACATGTTGATATCCGGGACTCAAGGATTAAAAGAGACAGTCACGAAGAAATTGTTGGATTGGTTTGAGCAGTACTCACCTTTCCCAGAAACTCCAGAACTCATATCCATCAGTACAGGGATTGTTGGAGATGATAGAATCAACTGTCTCTTGGTCAGGGAAGTGGGTACTCGG
This sequence comes from Dolomedes plantarius, assembly GCA_907164885.2. Classification (NCBI taxonomy): domain Eukaryota; kingdom Metazoa; phylum Arthropoda; class Arachnida; order Araneae; family Dolomedidae; genus Dolomedes; species Dolomedes plantarius. The sequence goes on along the minus strand of OU015497.1, from coordinate 170,530,593 downwards.
GGCATGGACCTCATTGTTGGGTATGATTTCAGATCTGTTAAATTCAAATGAAGCGATCGAGTGAACCCCTCACTATGATGAAATACGCAATAGATATTCACGCTCAAACAGTTCCCATCAACCCAACCACTCTGTTTCAAAGAATGACCATTACCAGAGTCATAAAATAATTGGAAGAATTCCTGAAGTACGAGCTGAGTCCTTACCCATCATCTTTGTTTGATGAGAGTGGCATGAGGAAGGGAACTAAGTCATCTCTCTACAAAGACTTCAAACCTATAGAAAACACAGTTCTGGTTAAGTGCACATTTGTGGCTTTTTATTGCACCGTGTAGTGTGGCCAACTGGCGTGAACTTTTCAGGCATTTGTGACAGATATGTTTCGTGTGTTTTGTCCAAATGCAAGACAGGTGCCCAAACAGTTTTTGATGGTTACTCAGACTGTGAGAAAAGTACGAAATACGTGGAGCGCATGAGAAGGTCAAACAAAAAGCTTGCCACAGGAATGGAATTCACTGACACAATGGTTCCCACTGTTTCACAGGAGAAATTTCTCTCCAATTCCAAAAATAAGAGTCGATTTATAGACATGCTCACCTTAAAATTTGATGAAGCGAACATTGTCTGCAGCCATGCACATGAAGATGCAGATAGACTGCTAGTAGTCACAGCTATAAGCCTGGCATCTGAGTGTGATACAGTGGCTGTAATGGGAGAGGATATTGACCTTCTTGTCATCTTGGCCTCTGTACTCTTTCCAATGTATACTTCCTGAAGCCAGGAAATGAAAGAACATGCAGTACCATTTACCACCCGCCAAGTGTGATCGACACATTCACAGCTGCGCATATCCTTTTTTTACACGCCATTAGCGGTTGTGATGCGACGTCAGCTCTATATAACCAGGGCAAAATAAAGTGTGTGAAAACGCTGAAGAAGAACCCAGACCTTGGACCTCTCATCAACGTATTTAAAGACCCTCAGGCTAATATAGAGGCAGTTGTGAGTGGAAGAGAAAAATTTCTCCTTGCTCTCTATGGGTCTGGCAAACAAATGACCTCCTTAAACAAATTGCAACATGGACAGTACATAATATCTGTGTTCAAGGTGACATCTAACATCGCCATTTTACCCCCAACAGAGGCTGCAGCACGGCAGCACTCACTGAGGGTCTACCTCCAAGTTCAGGCGTGGCTGGGTTTCGTGAAAGATCCTACACAGTTGGGGTGGATGAAGAACAGATATGGTCTTCAACCGCTAAGCGTCGTAGACTGTAGCTGTCCATCTCTTTTCTTTATTTACCTACCTATATTAATGATGATAATTAATATGAAAATTTATGATAAATTGTTTTTGTGAAGCGTTTTATATAAGTACACTGCTGGCCACCAGTGAATTGAGGGGTGCTTTTTAATGTACTTTATTTTGTATATTGGAGTCTACCTCGAAAAGTGCATAGTTTTATGACTTTTTGGCAAAAAACTGAAAAAAGATCGAACATTTTGAGGTTTTTTGCGATTTTCGTTGTGAAGCCATATTCTTGGGAAGGGGCAAAGTTGAAATTCGGATTCAGCACCCCAAAATGCATCTAGAACGAGAAAAAAAAACTATATTTTTTTCTGGCCAAACCACCGTTTGACTGGACTATTCGCCTTCTGGGGAGTGATGTTCGGCTTGTGAGCGGCTGAACGACCATGGAATCCCAGTTTTTTTTAACTCTCGACGAACAGTCCTGCTGTTAGCACTAACGCCTAATGAACTTTGGAACTCCTGAGGGATTTCAATCAACGAGGACTTGCAATTTTGTTTCACTACCCTTTTCAGAGTTCTACGGCTGCGCACACTAATTTTTTTCGGCCTACCACTTCGTTTTTCTGCAGTCTCACTGTCTTGACGTTTCCACTTCACAATTACATCACTCACAGACGATTTTGACTTCTGTAGAATGTCCAAAATTTCACGAACTGATTTCCCCACAAAGGTGGCATCCCACTATAATGCCACGATCAAAGTCACTAAGCTCCTTAGACTTACTCATTGTCTCCCAAACGCATACATATGACCTGACAAACCACTACCCACACTCTTATAGCTTTCGGTTAAGCATCAAATTACGTCTTCTGCCAGATCCACTTCTTTAGGGGATGTCCGGATACTTTTGACCAGATAGTGTATAAGATAGAATATCCTCGGAGTAATTACTATAATTATTACACTTTTGACGTGACTAAGGGACTTTCCCGATTTGGCAAGTGAAAAAGTAATAACATCCAAATCAC
>OU015497.1:170483314-170523314 GCA_907164885.2 Dolomedes plantarius | reverse complement strand
GAAGCACGAAAAGTATCCACACGGACAGTGCGACGTCGTCTTGAACAGCACGGACAGTCTTGAGCAGCACGGACGAGCAGAACGCAGGTGGCCTACTTGCATTCAGTATCGTCATTAGAGCACTGCACCTGGTGTGATGGTATGGGTAGCCATTGGGTACACGACAAAACCACCTCTTGTTCGCGTCGTCGGTAATCTGAACAGCCAGAGTTACATTTCTCAGATCTTAAGGCCAGTGGCTGTGCCCTATCTTTGAGGCCTCGGAGACATCATCTTTAAACAAGATAACGTAAGACCGCATGTCGCCCGTCGTGTCCTTACCTACCTCGACAAGGAGGGTGTTCGACTGTTGCCCTGGCCAGCACGGTCTTCAGATCTCTCACCCATTGAAAACATCAGGTCATGGGTTGCTGAGAGACTGGGACACCACTGCTCTACAGCCACTACGATTGATGAAGTGTGTTGTAGACTTGAAGCAACACGGAATGACTTGCCCGTATCTGTCATCCAAGCCCAGTTCGACTCGATGCCCAACCAGGTTAGAGCCGTTTTAGCTGCCAGAGGCGGCAGCTGTGGGTACTAATTTCAGACCCTGTATATCTACAAATTTAATCATGCGTTCTTCCTGCTATGCTGTATACGTACAACAAGTAAAGTTTTGTTATTTGCTTCCCTTCCTAGTGCTGCAATTGTAATGGCCAGCAGTATATATATATATATATATATATATATATATATATATATATATATATATGCGTTCTCTTAGTCTGTTCCGAGGGAGAAAGTTAAATTTGCTTTGGGACTGCGTGTCAGCCTTTTTTTATTGTTAATTATTGTAAAACATTGAGGTTTCTATTCCCTCATACTTTTGTCGCTGTTGTGTGCATTTTAGTTTTAGAGAAACGTAAATTTGAATACTCTGGTAATGATTACACCGTTTGATAAATAGTGGGGAATTTATCATTCAAAACAGTTTAGAAGAACCCTCAGTAAAATAGGTTATTTAAGTAGACAGAGAAAATTTTTCATCAAGAATATATACCATCGGTGACCATGACAAACAGTGTTCAGAGCCATTTGGGAATGTCTACATACTCAGAAGAGCCAATAACAGAAAAAAGGTTTTATTTGGTATGGAAGAAATTTAAAGCATTGTTTTTCCTAACATTTTTATTAAGTACGTGATTCTCAATTAGTATTTCTAATTTCTTAATTAGTTTTGCTTTTTAATTATTTTTCTTTTAATTGTTTTGCTAAATTATTCAATTCTGTCATACACTGAGTTGTTGCGGTTCGTAGCAATTCATTTAAATGTTGATTATAGCTAGAGATAAAAGTATTAAACAAGAAATTTTATAGACAAAAAAATTCAGAGAATTATTTATAACATAATCTTGTAAAAATATTAGAAATATTGTTCACCAAACCATGAACCATTAAAAAGTGATATGAACCGCATGCGGCCCGCTAGCCTCGGAATGCTGCCCCCCCCCCCCTGATATATACACTAGATTGTATTATTGAATAGGTTATCGTCCCATCAGACTATGATATTTATCCACTGATAGGTTAAGATTTTTCCCGACGGTCCAGTTTAAATTTTCGGTTAAGCTTCGACATAATCGAAAAAGACACGTTAAGCGTCTTGTAGGTTGCAAAGTAAACCCATACGCATCCATTCGTGACACTTCTCAAATGCTGGCGAGGACGGAATGGGAAAAAAAATCTGTCTGTTTATAAACACGCATCATGAAGATCGGCAGATCGATCACTGCGTTTGCACGGACACCGGCGAGGAGACACGATTTGCAAAGAGGTGTGGTGAGGCGAAATAATTTAAGAAAGTTTTATAACATCCGCTTGCATTCCGAACTCCGGTCACGTTTACTGCTCCCTCAGACATTCTAACAGACCCACTACCCTCCGTGTTTTCTGGAGTCCATATATCTCTTCGCGCTCTCTCCCCGTGTTATTCAAACTTTTTTTAAGGCTTCCACAGCTCTGGAATCCCTTTTCCCCTTCTTCTCCTTCTTTCCGGAGAATGTGAGCCACTAGCCTTCGGAGATTACGGAGATGACAGCCAGAAAACTAGATTATGTGAATGGAAGGGTAAGATAGAAAAATCTGAAGCAAAGGAATATCTGCAGCTATTTACCGTTTTGTGCCCAAACGCGCACACTCTTGTCGGACGGGGTCATCGATGGAGACGGACATGCGCGCACATCCTTTTCGAGGTAGGAGAGCCGTGCGAGTTGGCACCTGTCTGTTCGGGTGCGAGCATGCGTGTGCATTTGTATGCAGTAAAGGGAGAGAAAAAATTAATACAAACAGCGATTTGAAAGCTTGAGCGAGATATAGTAGAATATGAGCCCGAATGCATCATTCTAAGAGATTTGTTTTCTAAGAGAGAGTGATGTTAGATAGAGTTTAAGCAATTTATAAACAAACTAATTTGGATAATTTTTTATTACCCGAAATCGCTGTTTGTATATGCTGTACTAACGTTTCTGTAAATTTAATGAAAATGATGGGCTTAAGCACACTTTACTCTGTCTCTCTTTCAAATGCATCACCACTATATACATAAATGTATGTGTGTATGTATATGGTGGCCAGTAATGGTTCCCAAAAAACAGGCCGTTTGAAGGGGGTGCAGGCTAAAGGAGTTTCACTGTATATATATATATATATATATATATATATATATATATAAAGGGCCGTAACTAGCCATGCCTGTGCCCTGGGCAAGAATGTCCATTTGAGCCTCTCAATTAATTAGGTTTGGGAAAATAATAAAACAGATACAGCATTTTGGGCCCGTCTTCCAAGTGGGCCCTCGGGTGCCCCTGTTGCTCCTGTCTAGTTACGGCACTGTATATATATATATATATATATATATATATATATATATATACAATATATATATATATATATTTTATATATATATATATATATATATATATATATATATATATATATATATATAACAGTTCCGTAACTGACTGACTGACTGACATACAACGCACAGACCAAACCACTAGACCTAAAGAGCTAAAATTTTGCATGGTGATTCTTCTTATGGTGTAGGGGTGCACTAAGAAAGATTTTTGAAAAATTCTTCTTAGATTTTTGAAAATTATATTTTTAAGCTGTTTTTGTAACTTTTTTTAAGTTTGCATTAAAATAATAATTTGAGGGTTATAAAATTTATATCATGAGAAAGATCATAAAAATTCCTTTAAAATGAAATCTTTTTCGAATCTTTACCTCCATTTTCTGAATTTTGGTGAATTTTTAAAGATTAATTTTTAGAATTTAATTTATTAAATGCTGATCACGTGATTTCATTTTCTGGTACTTCAAATAAATTTATCGTCACGTGCATAACAACTAAATAGACAAAAAAAATATTTTTTTCTTTCTAATGCAGAAGACGATTGGATATTATCCAGAAAAAATAAATATCCCCTACGATTTTTTTATAAATATATATATATATATATATATATATATATATATATATATATATATATATTACATCAATTGTATACATTGATCGTCGTATTTATTATAAATATATATATATTTATTTTTTTTGGCATTAATTGCATACATTGACCGTTGTATTTAATTTGAATGTACTTCGTAGCGAAGTGCGGGTTTTCAGCTAATTAATATATATATATATATATATATATATATATACAGTTGGTTCTCTGTTTAACGACTTTCAAGGGACCGTGAAAAATCGTCCTTAAGTAGAGATCGTCCTTAAACAGAATTTGTGAAAAAATAACATTTCCCTTCATACTTTACAGGTTTAGGACTGTCAATATATTTCTTAATATATTCGCGTGTTTAAAAATGTTATTTTTATTATCATCATTATTTTATTCACAAAAAGTTGTTTTAAATTACATTGAAAAAAAAAGAGTACAAACAATACAATAAATGACGTTTTAAAAAATTCAAAAAGTGTTGATTGCTTCATTCGCCTTGTTTTCGTTATTCTCTTTTCCAGATTTTCTAAAATGTTAAATGAGTCCCCTTCCATTTTCGATGTAATATAGCGTCGGAGAACATCTAGAGCAGAAATTGCATATGTGTAAGACGGTGGCAGTGTCTCGTTTTCCGTGTCTTCAATTTCACCTTTTCGTCTGACACTGTGTTTTCGTTTACAATATCTTCATAAATTTGTTCTACATTTCTGAAATCTGTTGTTAAAACATATTTATCACAATTGTAGAAATCGTGAATTGAAACATCCGCATCTTCAACAAGACTTCTCCATTCTTCAGGGGTAATGTCATCTTCGTTGATTTTTACATCCGTACTTTGCAGTTCCACTACAAGTTATTTGTGAATTCCAGCAACGCGAAAGCAGTTTTTTATTCTGGATGAAGAAACTTCTTTCCATGCTGATGTTATCATGTGCATTGCTTCCAAGATTGCAAATTTTCTAATTTTTATACTGTCAGCCGAATTGTTTATTAATTTCCTAATTAAAGACTTTCTGTAGGATGCTTTCACACTGCGAATGATACCTAGGTCTAATGGCTACAACTTGCTAGTGCAATTAGCTGGTAAGAAATGGATAGTCAAATTTGTAAGTCCAGGGATATTTGGAGTATGTGCAGTGCATCGGTCGATTAAAAGTAAAACTTTTCACTTTTCTCGATGCATTTTTGCATCAAATTTTCTAATCCAGTCAATAAAAAATTGTGATGTCATCCACGCTTTATTGTTATTGCGGTACTCAGAAGGTTTCCTGGTGATATTCTTAAAACACCTTGGTTTCTTTGATTTGCCTATAACTAGTGGTGGAAATTTCTCAGATCCATCCGAATTAGTGCACTTTTCGCCCATATACGTTAAGGTTTTATTAGGCACCATATTGTAGAATAGGTCCGTCTCATCTGCATTGAATATGTTCTTCTCATCATATCCATCTAATTTCCCCTTCAGCACTATTTTCCATTCATCCACTATTTTTTCATCTACGGAGCCACTTTCGCCAGATATGCTTTTAAATACAAGCCCGTATCTTTCTTTGAACTTTGTTAGCCAACCAGCCGAAGCCTGAAAATTTTATATTCTAAACTTTTCTGCCTGAATAATAGCATTTTCTTTAAATATCACTCCGGAAATTGGAATGTTAGATGCTCTTGCTTGATGAAACCATTGCAGGACTGCCTTCTCAAACTCTTCTGATCGGCCACATTGAATTTTCTGCCGTTTGGATTTGGATCCCAAACCAAATTTTTGTGCTGCTTCAAGAATTTTCTCTTTGCTTGCTAAAATGCCTTTGAGAGTAGACTCGGGTAGCTGAAATTGTCTTGCGAATTGGACTTTTGTTATTTCAACACTTTCTTCCGAGTTTTCAATAATTTTCACTTTTTCGTGTAGCGTAAGATGATCTCGCTTTGATGCCATTTTGCTCTGCTCACCTCGTATTCGTACTGGAATGAGCTCCTACACCCAACCATGAATTCTCTAAACATGAACACGTGCTTCCCAGAAGGAGTTAGAGAGGGGTGCTTTTGGACAGTTCGTAAATCACATGACAACATGGTAGGTACAATAGAATGATTCCACACCCGCACTAAGATATTCGATCCACCAGGGAAGAATGTTCGATCTTCCGAAAAACAGTAATCCCCCCCCTCCCCCGGTTTTTTCCACTGCAACAAGTCTATGATTGCAACAAACATAAAGGAAATTCCGGGTCTGTTTTTGAAACCAAACTCCCCCACAGAAAGTAACCCTCCAGTAGATAAAATGTTGAAGAAAAAGTAGAAAAAAATCGTCGTTAAATAGAAACAAAATCGTCTTAAAATAGAATTTTTTTACGTTGGAGGGACCGGGACCGGGAAATATCGTCTTTAAATAGAGATCGTCGTTAAGTAGAGCGTCGTTAAACAGAGAACCAACTGTATATATTATCACGGAGAGTGGCAATATAACAGAGTCTGCAGTTGTCTGGCAAGGGGTGTGTTTATGAATAAGCAAGACTTAAGTTAAAAATATAAGGTTTATTCAGAACCGTAATAAACGCTAAAAACATTAAAAGCAATAAATTTTGGACATTTGTATAACCAAAATAATCTCACACAGAGACTTCTAACACACGAATCTCACTAGCTTGTGAGTCCGACTGTGTGTGCTGCTAGGGGCACCTTTTCTCTAACTTAAGCGGTATTTATACAAGCAAGATAACATTAACATATATTTGCATAAAATACACTGAAAAGGAAAAAACAATAAACCATGGAAAAATTAAATGAAAAATCCCCCATTTCTCAGATGTATGACGTCAAAGTTGCCGTAACGCCATTAACTGTTAAGTAACAAGTGCTACGTCATTCTAAAACAATAGCATGAATATCGGAAAGTAATACAAGTAAACTAAATCTTAGAAACTGAAGTTTAGATAGCCCATTTAGGGTTCATTTGCCTAACATACATACATACATACATATATATATATATACTAGAAGGTAACCCGTCATTTTGACGTCATAATACTAATAATGACGTCATAATGGAAAAAGTATATGAAAGTTAAAAAATATCCCGAATTATCTAACAATATTGCATTTAATCCACACCTTTTAAAAGTAAACCCTTTCATTATTTTTGATTTATTTAGTTTTTCATGCGATTGGAGTAGTAAACTGCCATCCAACCCGTCATTTTGACATCATAATACTAATAAAGACGTCATAATGGAAAAAGTATATGAAAGTTAAAAATATCCCGAATTATCTAACAATATTGCATTTAATCCACACTTTGTAAAAGCAAACCCTTTCATTATTTTTATTTATTTAGTTTTTCATGCGATTGGAGTAGTAGACTGCCATCCAGTTTTTTACAACTCACTACGCGATATGAATACTTGTGCTTCTTGATTCATTCACATTCAAGTTTGTTTACTTTCAGAATTCATCGCAAAAGTAAACAGATTTTTAAAAACTGTTAAATATACAGCTAAAAGCATCCAATTTTTTAAGTTCTGAAAGTTTTATAGATAAATAGGCTGAACAAACGTGATTTGATGGAGAAGATATTAGTTTTTAGGTAAGAAAAAATTCTGATCCACATCTGAAATTGAAATTAAGCCTAACCGATTGAAGACCTTGTTTACTGAGGGCTTCAATTGAAAGATGAGTACAGCCCGGAAGTGTTATACAGAGACAATGGCTATTATATATATATATATATATATATATATACAGTCAAACCTCGCTAACTCGAACCTCGATTTCGCGAATTTTTCGGTATCTCGAAGAAATAAAAATTCCCTTCAAATTTCCTATGCACTCAATGTTAAAAAACCTTGATTTGGCGAATTTTTTTGGCTCATCCCTCGATAACTTGAATTTTTTTCCATAAAGGGAGAAGAAAAATTTTTCTGAAAAAAAAAATAATAATAATAATATCCAAAAAATAGAAAAGCTATTCAAATATTACAGTGGTAAAACCCTGCATAAACTTTAAAAAGAAGGGATATAAAGACGGAAGATAACACAATGAAATGACAGCTTCTCTTGACCCTCCAAGATGGGAATTGAAATTCTTGTTTATTGTTTTCTTATATCGTTTCAGTTAGTTGCCATGCATATGCAGTGACCATCAATCCTTTCTTTTATTTTTCTACTTTTATTCTCCAAGGTAACTTTCTAGAGGGGTTGGGGTGGTTTTAACAAAACAGGAAAGGAAGGCATGAACAAAAATCAAGAGGTAGGTGGCTTCCAAGAAGATTGCAGAATTTCTTATTGCCACAAGGAGTGAAAGAAAAAACTACAAGTGTGAATGCATGCCTGTGCTATGCTGTCTTGCATTTGTAGCGAACTGAGGTTCGTAGTGTCAACCAGAAGATGATTTAAACACACCAGGTATACATCACTCATTACATAAACAAAACAAATGCAATTTATTAATAAAGTTGATGATGATGAGATATGTACACTGCACAGACGTAAGATGAACTTCGTAACTTAAGTGATCACACTCGATTTAATCGGCGTGGGGCGGAGTAAGAACACAGAAGTCCGCTAAGCTAGCAGAACTGGCTCTGCTTCAATGATGAAAAAACGGCACTTCTCCTGACGGGAAAGGGCTCCCCAATAATATCAACGGCGGTGACCACTGCACACACCCGGTAGCGATGAAAATATTAAATTAAGGAGAAAGGACTCCTTACTGGGAAATAAGGTAGCAAAGGCTCCTTCCACGAAGACTGGTCTCCGACAAATTAGTGGAGTATGTTTACTCCTGCAGGAACTAGATCGTCGCTGCAAACAGTCACAAGGGACTCTTGAACCTCTAAGGGCGGCAAACCCGGCTGCTCTTAAACTGGATCCGCTACGTGTCAGGAACTAAAAAGACGCAAGCCACGACTGAGGGGTCCATTCTCTTTTTATAGAAGACCTCCACCGGATATTGCATCACTCTCCAGAAAGTCGAACGATCTAGAACAAGTGAGCAACGGAAATGGGTTTCCTGGGGCGATAATGAAATATTTTCCCCGGGTCTAAAGCGGCCGCCTTTTTAGTTTGTCCTCCAAGCCACTTCAAAGAGTCTCAAAGGGCCGCTTCGGTAAAATGCGAAAGGCACGAGTCCTTTTGTTTAGGCACGCGACGCCTCCAGGATGCTGCTTAACAATTGATAGTTCATGAATGAAAGCACCTGGGGGTCTCCTGTCATTTATAACTAATATCAGCGGCGTCACCCGGTGGCGATGACTAAATCAAGAAAAATGACCATGTCCCCTAAGGTTCTGTGGAACAAGTCTATCGGATGAACAAAAGGAAAATTGCCGTCAGCATATTGCCACCTAAGACGGAAATCTTTTGATGGGTCTCAGGCCGAGATAGAAGAATTTCTTTTGTTAACGGAGAGGTTGAAATGCAATACTCTACACATTCAAGCTAGTGCCTCGATTACATGGAATTTAATGACTTTGTCGTCGTAGATGATATGCTAATAGTGTGTGGTCAGTGGGAGGACAATGACATCATCGGTCAGATGAAAGCTTCTTGTGTATTATCATTAGAAGAGGAGAACGAAATCCGCCATTTGCCACCGAATGTGACAAACAAAGGAGGACTATTTGCAGTGGACGCTTTGAGGAGATATGTTGAAAGTCAATCAAATAGGTAAGAGGACACATTTAAAGCCATTGTCCACTTAGAAAGTGTAATAGATAAAATTTCAGACTCTTCTCTGAAGCAAACAACAATTGAATTTTTTTTCAAAGAATTTTGTAAATAGTGTTTATTAAAATAAAAATATGGATTACTTTTTAAAAAGGCACGTAAAAAAAGCTTTATTTTCTCTATTACTATTGATAACATGCGATTTTCGATAATTCGAATTTTCGATATTTCGAATTTTTTTGTCTCTCCCTTCAAGTTTGAGATATCGAGGTTTGACTGTATATATATATATATATATATATATATATATATATATATATATACGGGGAGAGGTTAATCAACAAATTGCGATATAGGACAAAAATAAATAAAACTAATATTCTCAGCCCGAGCGAATACATTAGAACCAAAACCATGAGGTGATGCTATTGACTCATCAGCTGATAGTCTTAACACTGGAAATGAGTAACAATAAAAACACATCTCATTCACTCACCTGTCGTCTTCAGTAGCCACAATAGTTTCTTTAAAATATCATTATAAATTAATTAATCCGAATTAATAGATTTTACTCCATAAATAATAAACAAGAAATATACGAAACATGTATCTACTCTTCACTTAAACTCCTACCCAACAGTCTAATAGAATATCACATTGGTTTATACTTCCATGATAAGTAGACGCAACTTTTTTATAATATAAATACTTAAAGGCTAAATTACTTAATAGTATTTATATTTGCTATTGAAAGCTAACTGTATGTTTAATTGATTATCGTTTTTCGCTTATTTAATACATATGACTATCTATCTTAATTTCTTTATTCAATTTATTATTTAAGTATTCTTATTGTTTGTAGTTAATTTATAAACGCTTACAACACTCATCGCCTTTTGATACTTGTTATGTTATTCTGACTCTGCCTTTCTTTCTATAAAATATAATCGTACTCCAATGCAACACTATTTTCCCATAATATCAGTTCTTCGCTCAGCTTTTGTAGCTGATAAGGTCTTTTGAACCGATTAAGGTCTTCCACACTGAGCTCTTTACGTTTTCAATTTCTTCTGTAAGATATATATTATTTATCAAATTTTATTAATTAAAATTAGCGCAGTGTCTAGTCACAGAGATATTAATTCTACAAACTCTTCAGAATCTCTGTATTATCGTCTCGTTTTTCTCATATAAGGGCTACTGAACACGATATGTAAGTGAATGGGGTATGTTTTTATTTGTTTCTCATCACCAGTGAATCATTAGCCCATTACCTAATGATTCGATAATGCATACAATCATGCATATTTATATATATATAGTGAAACTTCTCTAGCTGGCCACCCCTCAAAACGGCTCCTTTTCTTAAACCATGACTGACCGCTTTAGAGAAATTTCACTAATATATATATATATATATATATATATATATATATATATACAGTGGTACCTCGACTTACGAGTTTAATTCGTTCCATGACGGGGCTCGTAACTCGAAATACTCGTATCTCGAATCAATTGTCCCCATTGAAATGAATGGAAATGCCATTAATTCGCTCCGGACTGCCCCAAGACACCGCAATTTTTTGTTACATGTTTTCAATTAAGAAAAATGTGCTTATAAAAGACGAACATTGTATAAAAGCGCAATACAATAGAATGTACTGCAATAAACTTGTTTTATTAAGTGTAATGTACAACATTTACCTTGAGATCAGACTTGAAGATGCTGATGGAAGAGGAGGAGGAGAAAGGCTGAACTGAAAATTTTCAATCTTATTCGTTGATTTTTTACCTTTTCGCCCCGCTTTCCTCACTTTGGCTTTTATTAACAGCTACTCTCTTAAGTGAACTCTAAAGTGAACAAGTGAGACACGGAAGCTGGGCGATTTTTGCATCGTTCACGGTGGCTGTAATGTCCAGATTCTTCTTTCTGAGAATCCGAAGAACGTTTTCTCAGAATCCATAGAACAGTGGCGTAGCGAGGGGTGGGCAAGGGGGTCTATCATGCCCCGGGCACCACTCGCACAGGGGCGCCAAATGGTCCTTTTCACTAATTCTATACATTATATTACTATATGTTTTTTCAGAAAGTGGGGAGCATAAAAGGTATCGTGCCTCGGGCTCCAGTTATGCTCGCTACGTCACTGCCATAAAAGGGGTAGAGCTTGCGATCCTAGGACCAAGGTCATCCCATCCCCTAGACCCCATGGGGAGTTCCAGTGTGGGGGAGTGAGTTGAAGCTATTTGTCTGCGAAAGATGTTGGAAGCTGTTCGGTTTCGTCGGGCGACTCAAGTTTGGGCAGAGCAAGCTGCGCCGGATAGTAATTGTTGAGTGTTAATCTCTCGGTTTAAGACTGTATAGTAGTTTTAGAATAATATGTATACAATTGTATAATAAGTGTACATAAAGGTTGTAAATATTATATGCTTCTCGTGTTCTCATTTGATGAGCACGTAACGTGGCATTCGTTGCGCAAACTAGCAGTGCGATATCTGAAGTTTGCTCGTAACCCGAATTTTAGCTCGTAACTCGAAGCAAAAAATCGGCCGAGAGAATGCTCGTATCTCGAAAAACTCGTAAGTCGAGGTACCACTGTAGATATATATATATATATATATATATATATATATATATATATATATATATATATATATATATATATATATATATATATATATATATATATTTGCCGAATTCGACCCACAAATTCAGAGGGTTGATAAGTAGGCATCAAGACGAGCAATAATCACACAGGAATGTATGGCTGGAAATATCGCATTTTTCTGACGGAGGTAGAAAACTCAAAAACTAAACAGAACCACATAGGAATGTATGACCGGAAACTCAAACCTGATCAGTTAGAGGAAAAACAAAGATGCAGAAATGAAAAGCCAACATTTCTGCATCTTTGTTTATCCTCTAGCACGCCAGTTTGCGTTTCAAGTCATACATTCCTACGTGATTCTGTTTTGTGTTTCAGTTTTCTACACCCTCCAGAAAAATGCGATATTGCCGGCCATCCAGAGGGGTTGGAAAGAGGTGTGGTCCGATTAAGTAAACGGCGCCCTCCAGTGTCAGGTTTGCGTTTCCGGTCATACATTATTAAGTGATTATTGCTCGTCTTGATGCCTACTATCACTCCTCTGAATTTGTCGGTCGAATTCGGCAACACCCTGTATGTATGCATGTGTGTGTGCGCGCGCTTGTATCACAACACGTGTACTTTTTTATATACGATTTGGAACAGATTGTATAAAAAGTTTGGCTATTATAAATAGGCTATAAGTAAATAATCATTTTAGGGTTTTTCAGTAATTTACGACATATGATTCATGCATTCATGATTTCTTTTTTTTCAATTTCAAATTCCTTTTTTTAAAATTTTTAAATGTGTTATTATGACAGCTAAATATCTTTATAAAGTACGTAATGTTAGAAAAGTTAACTTGGCATGTTTGATTTTCGAGTTTTGACTTTTTCAAAATTATATAAATTATAAATTAAGAGAGATCAATGGCGAAACCAATACTGCAAATTAAAAGTAGTTAAAAGTACTTTATTAAACTTTTAATGACAACTACTGCTATCACGAATGCATCTAATGTTTACTAACATTATGTAGTTTATACAAACTCAAAGTGCAGAAGCACACAAATTTAAAATGAATTTGAAACTGTAAATAGAAAGCATCCCTCCGTTCACGGGGATTTATGAAATTACCGAATATCCTACCAGTTAATAATTATAGTGTAATAATATAAACTAAAATGAAACCTCACACCCTATTACAGAGCATAAAAAACTCAATTAAAACAATAAATTAAAGAAAAAACGCCCATATCTGGTAGCGATCGGAAGACGTTAAGAAAGTAACAGTACTATGTAAATGCGATCACGGAAACGCTGTAGGTTTATGGCTTTTCAAAGGGGTTAAATTATGGTAGAAGAGTTTTCGTTGACTCGCCTTCTACTGGAATCCTAAATTTTCATTCTTTGTGGTTATAGACATCATGCATTGGTATAATATAAATTCAGGTATCATTCCTTGATTATTTATCACTAGCCGCTGCGCGACCAGCATGGTCGCTTTTAGTTTTATATTTTCTTTTGTAAAGCAACTCAACTGAAAGTAACACATGCAAGGAATGTTACCATTACCTGTCATCATAAATAAACGCTATGAAGGTGTTTTTTCCATAAGGTTGATTCTAAAACATCGTGATTAAAAAATATGAATTTCCATTACTTCAGAACAGAGTTAAAGATAAGACAGAAAAAATTACAGAAAAAATTACATCCATCTCTGTATGTACTATTTTTCAAAATTAAGATATCAACACTTTATCATTATATCAAATGAGAAATTATTGGGAAAAATTGTTTCACTTAAAAAATGGAGTAAAAATTCAGCAAGTACTAAAATATAGTGTGGATTACACCATTCTCTGTATGTACTACTGTTTAAAATCCAGATATCTACACTTAATCATATCTTATAATAAATTTTTGGGAAAATTTCTTTACTTATAAAATGTGGTAAAAATTCAGCAAGTACTGAAAAAAGTGTAGAAACTATTACTGGCTGTCGGTTACTATGCCGGCGACGGTTAAGCCTAACCTCGCGATCATTTATGCTCTGTCTTTCACGCCTCTTAATGAATTATTTCTTCTTCGCTTTATTTCTTGAGGCTGTTCCCAAATTTCACTTGATCGTGCAGCTCGCTTTCGAGCATTTCTGATTTCAGTGCGTAAATCCATGTGGACACGCGGTTGTAAATTGCGGACGGCCGCTAATGTTTACCTCTGGTAGTTGCAGCCGTTGCCATTCGGAGTGTAGAAATATCGTCTATTTTTGTGCCGCGTACTTACGCGTTTTATATTTATAGATTTTCAAATGTAATACTTCAGTGTTGGGAATCAGGATTAATTTTTCCTGAAATCCTCAAGGGGGCGCAGAACGCAAAATTCTTATCTTTGAAAATTTTTGGCTATCTTTAAAAATAGCAGGTCAAGCCTTAGCATGACCTGCTATTTTACATTTAGCATTACATAGAAAATTTGAACGTTGTTCCACAAAAAAGCTTTTTGGTACGACTTTGAAGGAAGAATATTATATAACGTTTTATAATCTTTTCCATTTTTTTGTGACAAATAAAGGTCTAAAAAATTTGTACAAAAATTTCAATGCATGTTATAATGTATTTTGCAATAAGAGTTTGAAATTTACCAGTTTTTGAGCCCGTGACGTTTTCTTTAAAGGTATTAAATAAAATAAATAAATAAATAAATAAGTGACTGAGTCACATTATACCCACTGGGCTACCTCAGGCTCCCACTTCAAAATTGCGAATGTCTTAAATGCGATGGATAGAGTAATGGCTTAAGTTGAAGATTTTTAAATTACCGTAAGTCAGTAAGAAAAACGTAGAATACTTGAAAGGAATTAAATTAAGTAAAAAAAAAGAACTAGCAGAATTTCATGCCGTATTCAAAGCCATTTAATATCTGCAAATAAAATAATATGCATATTTACAGATGAGATAGTTACAGACTGTTAATAACAGACAAAATGTTAAGACATTCTGAGCACTGTTAGGACACAACCATTTTTTCACTTAAGACTGCTGTGTACTGACCCTATAGCATTGGCTCACCTCAATGTTAACCTATGGAGAAAGTGTGTCTATTATTATTATTTACAGCTACACAAATAATGATAATCTCATAAAAATGGTATTTTCAAACAGTCCGAACTTTTCTGCCACACGATTCATTTTATAAATGTCATCTACCAACGGAAATTATGAGCGTTTAAAATACAGTATACTAGATTTTTTTCCCAAATAATTTCAATTTTAAAATATTATTTTCATTTGTTAAACGAAAAATGACCCATGTGTAATATGTTTAAATTGTATTCCATTTCTAATATGGAGTACAATTTAAAAAAAAAAAACCTTTCAATCCAAGTCGGCAATTCTTGGACACATTTTCTCCATAGGTTAACATGGAGGTAAGAGAACCCAATAGGGTTAGTACACAGCAGCCTTAAGCTTTTTTTTCGAAGCCCTTACAACGCCCGAAGTAGAGACAGGACAGGGACGTCCCTGAATTTGTCGGGATTCGAACCTGAGCACCCACCGCGGAGGCTCACGCGCTGATCACTTTAAGATCTCGGCGGCAGTTAAACTCAGTGAAAACTGTGACAAACAAGTTTAACTGCAGGGAAATTTCCCCAAGCAGAGAGAGCATGGAAAATATTTTAAAATAAGGTAATTTAATGTCTATAGTTATTAAAATATAATAAAAATATATAATATAATTATTACGCAGAAAAATTATAAACAAAAGATATTCCTACTAATCTGTGAAACATGAACTACTGCGTGGGAGATTGAATCCTTAAAAAAATTGTTTTTAAGATACATATGTTGTAAATTTATGTTTATACGTGAAATATTTTTCAAATAGAACCAATACCCTCTGGGATAGAAAAATTATAAAATTAATGAAATGAGAATTACGAGAATGCGTGTATTACTATTGTGTAGTATTCATACTAAATTCTGTATGTAAGTGTTAATAATTAATAGCATTTTTAATATATTTATTTATTTATTTATTCATGTATTTTTTTATGTATGTATGCATTTTCTTATTTAAATTAAAATTATTAGACACGTTTGTAAGATAAATTTAATATATATCATTTTTTACGGTGATAAAATCTTACAGAGGGTCGAATTGGAGTCAACTGGAATTGGAATAAGATTTTCTTAACTGCCATAAAGCTATTGCGCAGGTGAAAATGCTTTTACAGGTAAGAATCACTCAAAAATGCACGTATGTTAGATGTTAGAAAATGAGGCATTGATGTTGTAGCGTATTGTAAAAAAAACAAAAAAAAAAACCCACTAAAGTCGTATCATGGAATACGAGTCATAGACCGAGCTTATTCTTTTACAGCAGTGTTTTCCGACCTTTTCCAAGTCACGAAACCGCTATGGATTCAACGGATTCTGCGCCTTCCGCCTCCCCCCCCCCCTTATTCCCAGCCTGCATATTTTCATTAAAAAGGCCGTTTACGCCATAAATGCCGGACAATGGCCGAATGGCAAGGACACTGGCAATCCGTACCAGATTCTGTGAATTCGAATCCCACTCTTGGCATGGACGTTTGCGACCATTTGGAATCTGCTTTAAGAAATAGGTCCCTGTTTAAATACGGTAACCCTCGTGTAGCAAAAGTTGACCGTAGCGCTCCAATCCAAGCCTTTAAGGGCCTGTTCACATAGAATCCGTCAGCGTTAGCGTTACTGGTATTGACATATTTTAAGCCAATTACAGGCCGTAACAATTTCTTGGCTAATCGTTTGGAGGTTTGTAATTGCTTAAATATATTTCAATACGGCTGACGCTGACGGATTATTTGTGAACAGGCCCTTAGCCATAAAAAAACACTAAATTGCATTTTTCATAATTTAATTCTAACTAAATTTTTAATTTAACAGTAATAAAGATTTTTAAAAATTTTAAGAAAGGGAGAACATTAAGAAACATTCATCCCTTTTTCTAAGGTGCTTAAAAACAAGAATAAAACAGAACCTCAAGGAAAATAATCAACCTCCGTATTGATTCAGAATTATAAAATAAAAATGAAAAACTCTTCCGTACATGAAATTGATTTATTCCGTTGGGGAAATTACATTAGTAATGCCAAAAGTGAAAGCCCAGACTAATCAAGGCAAACTGACGTTTAGAATATGTGTACTGTGCTTAGTAAATAAACATGATTTTCATTTAATACCAACTAAAGGTTTCTAACGAACTGAGTTTATATAGCACCGGATGAGGCCGACATAGCAGCTAGGAAAATATATTGACAAATTTTATCTCGGAAAAGTTCACTAAAGAGTTTTTTAAGGGGATCCAGGATATAAAAATCTTCAAATTTTCGAAAAACAATTTATTGCATTAAAAAATTTGTGCTTTTCCGCTTAAAATGACGTTTAAATCATGTTTTTATCTTAATTAGAACAGGAGATATTAATTTTTGTTTTGCAAAATTCTAATAGCAGCCAATCTTTGTTTAAACCTCTAAATGCGTTTTTCTGCATGATGGTTTTTTTTACCATTTCTCGTCTTTAAATTGTTATAAGTCAAGAACCGTTAAAGATAAATGTTTCAAACTTGGAACCTGTCTTTTTTAATTATTTTACTTTAATTTTGAATCAGCACATTTGAAAAAATATTTACTTTTGAAAATAAGATTTTTAAAAAATAAGTTGTATAAATTTTTTTTGAAATTTTTACTCTAAATATTTTTAATTTTTTTAAAATTAATATTTTATAAAACGCTGAATCAAAATCATTTCTGTTTAATTAAATGAAAAATTTCGGAATTCGACAAATAATAATTTGAGTTATAACGATTTTGATTTACCCCACTTTTAAAAAAAATTTAAATTTAAAAATTTTCAAAAACTTTATGAGAAGTTTTATGATGTGAATTTATTTACAAATTATATGGTTAACCATCACAAAAATATTAAAAATTTCAACTCAATAAATGATTTTTTTTAAAAAATGTGTCCTGAACCCCCTTAATTGAGTAAAACCATCGCGACGTTACCCACAGGCTGTGAACCCCTGTTTTGCATACATATAACCTCCTGTATATCCTATAGAACTGAAGATGGAAGGTAAAATGAAATAATAAAACAAAGAAAGAATGAAAACATTAAAAAATTGGATAATAGAGAGTATTAGTCCTACATCTTTCTTTTCGAACGTTCCTTTACAAAAAATTAATAACTGAAATGATTCAGGGGAATTTTTGTGACTTTAGTCTCAAAAATTTCAAAAAGACTATTTATTTTCTAAAAAATGTTCAAAGGTACTTCGCTGTTTAATGTATTCGTACACCTTTACGATAAAAAAAATTGATATTCCACTTATAAAAAATATCAAAGCCTAAAATTTTATCTTTCTAATTCTGTTTGAATTGCGTTTCTATCTTAATTAAGAACCGAGTAACAGCAATTTTAACAACAGTTGTAAAAGAATTTTATAATCGGAAGTAGCTTTTTCTCAAAATATTTTTTTCATCATTTCTCTTTATGCAAAATATCTTACAACAAAATTTTGAATAGTGGCTTTTCAAATACACTGCTGGCCACCCAAATTGCAACACCAAGAATGACAAGAGATATCACAACAAAATTTATTTTGTAGATAACATGTTGACCAAGTATCAAATGATTAAATTTATAGACTTCTGTGAAGTGTGGTTCCTGCCAAAATCAATAGCCAGAGTAGCCGCCATTGTTGGAGATCACCGCTGCCACACGCCTCGGCATTGATTCAAAGAGACTTTGGATGAGTTCTTGGGGTACAGCAGACCAAGCAGCTTCCACACGTTGCCAAAGTTGATCTGCTGTGGCAGCTGGGGATGGAATCTGGGTCAATCGTAGAGCAACCATGGACCACATGTTTTCTATCGGCGAAAGATCCGGAGAGCGAGGCGGCCAGGGAAGCAATTCAATCTGGCGATTGACGAAGAACCGTTGGACAATGCGTGCCACGTGTGGTCGCGCATTATCCTGTTGAAATATGACTGTGGGCAAGCTCTGAAGGTAAGGAAGGACAACTGGCTCCAACACCTCGTAGATGTAGAGCTGGCTGTTTAAAGTACCGGCAATGCGTACTAGAGGTGTGCGAGAGTGATATCCAATACAGCCCCATACCATAATACCCGGTGCAGGACCAGTGTGGCGGTGCATAACGCAGCTGTTCAGCATCCTCTCGTCACGGTGTCTCCAGACTCGAATGCGACCATCGTGGTGTTGCAGACAGTAGCGTGACTCGTCAGTAAAGACAATTTCATTCCATTCTGCCGTCCACATCCTTCTGTCATCGCACCATTGGCGGCGGAGACGTCTGTGGTTCTGCGTCAAGGGTAGACAAAGCAATGGACGTCTTGCGGACAGACCACTCTGCTGTAAACGGCGTCGAATGGTTCGCGCAGACACTGGATGATGCGTTACAGACTGCATGTGCTGTGCTATGGTTCGTGATGTGACTGAGCGATCCGTCACTGCCATGAGCACAATTTGCCTGTCATCACGTGAAGTGGTGCCCTGAGGTGGATGCGATCGAACACGCCGGTCCGTCGTACCCTCCTGCATCCAACGATCACATATCCGCATTACAGTTGTTTGGTTTCGTCCAACACGACTACCGATTTCCCTGAAAGATAATCCACAATCTCGGTAGGCCACTATCCTTCCTCTGTCGAACTCGGATACTTGATCAAAAGATGATCGCTGTTTTCGACGAGGCATAATTGATCGTTTTTTTAAAAAAAACCACAAGAAAAACACAATTGCCGAACTTGAAATCGTCGAAATCTCCAAGCCTTAAATAGCGCTTTGAAGTGGTGCCACAGGCGCGCTTGATGTGCGTCTGCGCTGAAATTCTAATCATTTGCATATCTCACCTCCGCTAATGCATGTTGTAAATTTTATGTTATTTGCATGTTTCCTTCAGGGTGTTGCATTTACAGTGACCAGCAGTGCATTTATAATGGGAATAGACTACGCTCATCATTGTAGATTAATTAGTTTTTTGTATAAAATGCAAATGACAATGAATTTTAAGCAATTTTTCTGTGCATCAGTGCTTAACTGCTATAGCTTCTGAGATAAACAAAATATTATCGCGAGAAAACTCCGTTCCCTCGAGAAAGTTATTATCATCATCCTTCATAAAATGATAAGATATTTGTTTATTTTTTAGTTACCATTTTTAGCAGAAATTTCAAATTTGCACCCAGTTTTTCCAGTTTTTCCCCTTGACAAATTATTTTAATGTAACAGCTAAATTTTTAATACATTTTTCCAAGTTTTAACTTTCATTATAAAAAATAGATAAAAAGTCAAAATTGAAAAAAAAATTGAAAAATTGATTCCGAAGGTATACGAATATTTAAAGGCTGTTGTGTACTAACCCCATTAGATTCGCTCACCTCCATATTAACCTATGGAAAAAATGTGTCCAAGGATTGCCGACTTGGATTGAAAGATTTTTTTTTTGGCAAATTGTACTCCGTAAATCAAAGAAATTTTACATCTTGTAGCACAAGAAAAATGCAAATAACCTTTTTTAAATTTAAATTATTCGGGGGGGGGGGGGGTAGAAAATCTGGTGTAGTGTATTTTAAACGCTCTTCTTTTCCTTTGGTGGACGAAATTTATAAAATGAATCCTGTTGCAAAGGGCAGAAAAGTTAAAGCTAAAAAAAATTCTGAAAATACCATTGGGATGTTTGAAATTTAGCCTATCAGTATGACGTTTATACACATTTATACCAGTGTGGCGTAATATTATATTTGCTTAGTTCCTGCACCTGCGATTGTTTGCGTACTTGATATTATATTTTGTGTTATTGATACTTTACAATAACTGAAGATGGCAACTTCCGTAGATACCTCAGTCAATATGATGGAATACGTTTTACGTTGTAATTGCTCTTTTGTGTTGACATGTTGTGATGTTTAACTTCAGACAGAAGGAAGAGGAACTTCGCTGGGATCGCCGAGTAGGGCATCTCAGTCCGTTGTGATATATTTTGTTTTTCTAATTCTCAATAAATGTTCATGTTGTGCAACACCTGGAAGTCTTTAATACAAAAGAACCAAACGTCACAACCACATTTATTGGTTTATCAACATTTATGTAGCCGTCAATAATAGACACATTTTCTCCATAGGTTAACATTGAGTTTAGCAAATCTAATAGTGTTAGAATACAGCAGCCTTAAGTAATTTCCGTTTAATGTGCTATAACTTCAATTTCCATTGAAAAGGTCCCATAAAAAAACATGCCTTATTGGTAAACATAGCCTAGTTAAAACACCATGAATCTTCACAAAGAAGTACCTTCCTGTCGTAACCATGTGGATGCTTTTAAACACTGAATGAGCCACGCTAGCGCAGGTGAATTTGATGTATATTTTTTCATAATTCTTTGGTACAAATATCAATCATTTTGGTGATTTGGGACTTCTGTTTGCTTGTAAATTGAAAGCATCTTAATACTACGAGATTAAGTATAGGTTTGAAGTAAACTGATTATCCCCCCCCCCCCAAAAAAAAAGCCAAAATTTAAAATCTGGATGAAAATTTCCCAGCAATTGATGAAAAACATGATTTAACCATTAATTTTTTCTTTCCTACTTCTTAACCATAAAAAGGAACATAGAGTTATAAACTTTACTATTAAATCTATAAAATCCAGTTGTAAACATCTTCGACATAGGGAATAAGCTAAACTTGCAACAATAAGCTTGGTTTTTCAATTTTTGCATTTTGATAAGCTTTTTGTAAATACCCTATTGATTTGGTCTAATGTTTGGTCTATTGATTTGGTCTAATCTTTTTGAAAAGGTATTTCTGATCAGAAAACTTTTGCTTCACAAGAGCTTAAGGCTGATGTGTACTAACCCTATTGGATTCGATCCCCTCAATGTTAACCTATGGAGAAAATATGTCTACTATTGACAACTACATAAATGCAGATAATCCAATAAAAATGGTATTTTCGTATAACCTGAACTTTTCTGCACCTTGCATAAGGATTCATTTTATAAATTTCGTCCACCAAAAGAATTTAGGAGTGTTTAAAACAAACTATACTAGATTTTTTTTCTCAAAATAATATTAATTTTGAAATATTATTTGCTTTTCTTTAAAAAAAAAGGAAAATTTTCCAAGCTGTAAAATTTCTTTCTCTGTTTGGAAGTACAATATTTCTAAAAAAATCTTTCTATTTAAGTCGGCAATCCTTGGACACAATTTTCTCCATAAATTAACATTGAGTTGAGCGAATCCAATAGGGTTAGTACACAGCAGCATAAATAAAAAACTGCAGCTACGAGATAGTCACTTCATCGTCTTTCCAGTCGTTAACTTTTTCCTGCTAATCTTAACTTCATGTTCCGCCATAATTCTATACAATGACCAAACTCCTATTAGGTCTTTCGATTATAAACTGTAGATAAATCCAAAACTGACACATATACGTCTAAGATTTGTAACACTTGGCATCAAAATTGGCATCGTTGGCGATAAACATGGAGATCACGTTAATTTAGTTAATTTGCGCTGCATGTATAATAACAGCATTTTCAAACTTTGCGCGGGATAACTAAGTACATACTATAACTAAGTGTAAGCATCTAAACCAGTTTCATAGTTCATTCGGATACAAGTTACGCCGACATCTTCCAGTCTCCAGAAAATGGACAGTATTTTTTGTGCACTGGCTGCATACCAGTATATACCTGCTAGCAATGATCGTCGTACAGTAATTAAAAGAAACGAGTGGAGTGAAGGGGTTGTAATCTTCTGGGAAAAGGGGGGGGACTATCCAGAGTTGCCCTTTCTGCAAATATCCTTTTTTTTTTCACTGGAACCACGTTTTTATGTCCAGGGGAAAAAAATAGTCCGTCCTCCCCATCTCCGGATCCGTGCGCGTGCAGCTTGGCGCATTCCCTGACATTGCAGCTGCGCGGCACCCCCTGCGCATCACCACCCGCCGAGTTCGCGCGCCACCACCCCTTTTCGAAAGCCACAAACGGTGTGCGACCATTCCCACCCCCTCATTAAAGAAAAAATTTGACGAGCGGGGGAGGCCCCCCCCCCAAAAAAAAAACTAAATAATGGCAACAACATAAATAGAGTCGGAAGGTCCATCGACATGCGATTTTAAATAATACACACACACACAAACCCTCGCCAGTGTGTGCGAGCGTTTTGTGGAAATAAGAGAGACTCAAAAATAATCGATCGAAGGGAAAGAGGGGAATTTTTCCCATCTTTTGGAGAGTGACCTTGTGGCAACGAGGAGTAGCTCTCCGTCGCACGTGCGTGTTCTCGGAATTCCGAGAGTATGCCGACACCCTCCCACGAAGGATATCCGCTTTGACGGCGATCGCGGATTAAAACAACGGCCATGACCGGTCACAGGTAAGCGCTTATTGAAGATTCGGTGCCGAGAGGGGGAATTGGAATATTTTAGCTGTTTCCGGGATAGTGTGCGGTCTTGTAGTACTCGCAGTCGCCCCTGCGCATTCCGGGACGCATGGTCGGACATTCCACGATGACGATTAATTCATCGATAATTGGCTCGGCTGGAAAGCGAAGAAACGAGAGATGTCGGGGGAAAGTTTCAGTCCGAATCGTTTCTCGCGACATAGTGCAAAATATTCCGATCTGTGCGGTTCTTTAAAACGAAGATTTTACTTTTTCTCAACGGACGAAAAATTGCCGAAAGATCAAGATATATTTAAGTATTTACTTAACACATAAAGTTCCCGTAAACATTTACAGTTGGTCAATGAAGAATGGAAGAAATATATATATATATATATACATATAAATCGCTCACATTAAATCATATTTATATCCTGTCTATTTAACTAGCAAATTCTTTTCCTGTACATTAACTAATTTTGCTATTGTTATTTAAATTATAAAATATTTTTAAAATTTTATTTTTGTCAGATATCATCAGTTACAGAAGTTATTGTTATTATATTGTATAAAATAAATGCCAGTTTATTAAAAAAGATGCAAGAAATAAACTGAGATCCGATAAAATATATCCAGGATTTTAATAGTAGATTTGGCTATTGTTATGAAATCCCGTAAGTAACATGGTCAAAAAATATTCCTCGCTGTCCCTAAAAAGTTTAGTAATCGTTTTCCTATTGCGCATATTTGTAAAATATTCTTTTTGGAACTAAACGTATTTATACAAGCAAAAAACTTTGAAAATAGGCAGAAATTTATACAAAATTTATTAGCTTTTATCGGTATTAGTAGAAGGAATTTTCAAATATAAAATTTAGTCGTTATGTCAAATATCCACTATAATATTTTTAAAAAATAAGCTCTAAATTTAATATTTGCTATCAGTGAATTCAATACAACTAAAATAACAACTTTGTGAACCCAAAAACTTTTCGCCCTATTCATTGTTAAAATTTGTTCGTTAAATACATCTAATTTCGTCGTAAAATTATAATGCTCTAAGAGATAAATAAAAACACTTCAATTTTGTCCCATTGTTTATATTTCTGAAATCTATTCAATTGTAACAATATATAACAAACTGTAAAAAGTTTTCCTTTATAATTATGAATATTTCATTCTTATTTCTCTATCATTTATGCAGAGGCTGTTCGCACATTTTTTAGACGATTTTGGTAAGCGGTAATAAAAAATCGTTTGCTGCAAAAGAAATAATTGCAATTGTACTATGTTTTTAAAAGTCAAAATTATCGTCTGCGGCTTGAAAGTTTTGTTTTTATTAAAAATGGCGTTTTTAACAAAGCAGTGGTTCGAAGGCTACATTTATGCTCTTTCCGAAGAGAAATATGCATACTCCGTTATCCAAAAACGATGTGAGAGACATGGTTTTGTGATATCTAAAGCGTCGATAGGTAATATCATCAACAAGAAAGAAAAAAAACGTCAAATTGGAGCCTCAAGTGGGACAAAAATTCCAAACAAGTATCCAAGGAAATAACGGACATTGCAAAGGTACGTTGTTTAATGTTAAAAGAAAATCCCCCTAGTCAAAGGACAGTTGCAAAATCATTAAAATGCTCGGTGTCCAATGTAAACAAAATGGTAAGCGTTGATTTAAATCTTAAGAAAGCGAAAAAACGCAATGTGCATCGTCTTCTTCCAAATCATATCGCTGAACGCAGGACACGCTGCAGAATTCTACACTTATCCAAAGAAAAATGGAAAACAATTGTCACAATAGATGAATCATGGGTGTATTTAAATGATTGCAACAAAAAAAAGAGCCATTTATTATCATAAAAGGGGAGAAAAAAATTTAAGTACATGGTTCAAAGAATCGAAAGAAAGTTTTTCTATGGGATTCATGATTGTTGCTGGTTTTTCTTATAATGACAAGTTAAAAATAAAGAGAGTGGAAAAAAATGTCAAGATGAACTCCAAATACTATCAGGAACATATTTTATCGCCAATTTTTCTGAATGAAATACCATCGCTTTACCCACAGTGCCATCAATCTGTGGGACTCCATCAGGACAAAGCTAGCAGTCACACATCAAAATCCACTGTAAATTTCCTAAAAGAAATGGAACAAAAAACTGGTATCAAGGCCATACCCTTCACTGATATCCCTACTAAATCTCCCGATGTATCACCTCTGGATTTTTGTGCTTTCGGACTTTTAAAATCTGCATTATCCAAACGTCGTCCCAAAACCCTTACAGGACTCTGGAAAGCTGTTCAGGAGGAATGGGATAGAATACCTCTTCTGACACTTCAAAAGGCATTATTATCCTGGAAATTGCGGTGTCGAAAGATAGTTCAGAATAAGGGATTTCAAATAGAACATTTAAAACACAAGAATTTTATGAAATTTAGTTTTGTGAATACAATATACATCGTCTAAAAAATGTGTTAACAGCCTCTGTATATGAGCATAAAAATTCAAAGCTATAAAATTTTTTATTTCGGTTAATTAACACCAAATATTTTTTTTTCTGCTATCTCAACATGTTTTGCTTGTATGATACATTCCTCCATCCCTGATTATTCATCCAAATCAGCTTCTCTGGGCAATAATTTAGAACAGTAACATGATTTTGACTTCAGACTACCAGATAATTCAGATCAATGTATACAAACACACTTTTATACTTTTTAAAAATTTAGTCAAATACTTAAATCTTTTTTTGTTCTTATTATAATTATGTTTGAGAACTTAAATATTTAAAAATAAACGATTGTCCAATTTCATAAATTTTTGATCTAATAAAGCTTTTTTAAATATACAAAATTCTAACTTAACCATTTGGTGTATCAAATCAATAAATTTAATATCCAATTACTCAAGGATATTCTATCAAACAAAGATTTTATTTGAATCAGACAATTAAATCAGACTTTTTTGTATATCAGATTGTTTTGTTGTTTCTCTTATTTCCAATACTATGTATCACAACTTAAAAATATTTTATCTCTATTTTTCCAACATTAAAAAATTATACATTACATGCACGATTGTATCTCACTATGTCGTGTTAAAGATATTGACATATTTTCTGATTGTTGCTGTGGTATATATTGTAGTTATATTAAAACTCTCTTTGATATTTAAATATTGTATTTTTAAACAAACTGTATGCCGAAACGACTATGATTTGGATATATATATATGTATATATTGGGTATATATATATATATATATGTATATTATTCTGCGTACCTTCTATTGTAGTTTAATTCAGCGGTGTGCAAATATTTTTCAGCCGCGGTTGAGTGACATTTTTCTTGAAATAAAAAAAAATAACTCGACCCAAATGAAAATTTATTGGCAATAGCAATTTTAAAAAAAATTAGGAAGATATCAACAAGAGAATAAAAACACGAAGTAAGCAAATTTTGAGAAGCTGTTTCTAAAGTCAATGAACAGTAGATTTAGGGTACATATTTGCTTTGCAGAATAACAATGAAGAAAACTCTTTCTTCCTTACCTTCTACACTTGTTTTTTTATAAATCTTATTTGACAGAAACTGGTTAATGAAAAATTAATACGTATTTGTATTTCATTGAGGTAAAAATGAACGAAAATTATTATTAAAAAAGGAGTATGATTTCAAAATGACAAGCTTCCTATTAAAACATATAGAATTATAAACTTCATTTATCTAAATAAATGTAAACTAGGGAAAATGAAGGAGAATGATTATCCTGGATCTGAGATAGTATTTGTTCAACATTTGGTGAAATATTTGAGAATGCTACTCGAACATCATCATTGTTTGGATTTTCTAGCTACTCATTTTGTAAACTCAGTCTCCCATACGTAGGTAAAAGCGAATTAACTGTTTGACACCTCTTTTAATGTTTTAAATTTTTTAACATTAAATGTATAAATAATAAAAATATTAAAAATGTGTGATTTTAGAATGTTTAAAACATGTCTTAAATAAATAATTCAGTATGATATAAATTTACTTCAGGCTTTCCGCGACCCCTCCAGTTTCTAACTAGTAAATTTTTTATTTTTGAAGTGGGAATACTTACACTAGTGCTAATAAATTTTAAAGTGAAATATTTGTGAATGTGTTTCCATTACAAAACTACGAATATAGTGGAATAACCTTGAGCCATTAGACAGTAAACTTTTCCTCTATCGGATGCGAATCTTTAGCGGGGGTTCCCAAGTGTGATCTGTGATAGATATTTTTTTTAATCAGAATCATAGTTGTCACAAATGGTCAAAAGTGTTATCTTGCGAGTGTTTGTTATAAGTATTACCTTAATATATATAAAAAAAGATCAGTCATTTAAGATATAATATACCTTAAGTTCTCCATGAATTAATATCTCAGAGTATTTATTAGAGGTATTAAACTTTGAGAAAACAAATTTAAATCTCTTCTTACCTCAGAAAAAATGAAATGCTTATTTAAACAAACGTGAAACATTTGATTTTTAAAGAATCGAGCTTATATCAGTTTGATGGTATAATGACCTCTCGTTTTTATTTTATTTGCGTCACATGCTTCTGGTAAATATCAAATACAAAAATGAGTTATAAGAAACTTGAAAAAGACTTAGTTCCGCCAAGATTTCTGTGGTAAGAAACAAAACTGGATAAACAAAACTGGATATGGGGTAAGAAAGAAAAATTTAAAACTTTTCAGTCTGCGATAAAATCAAACAAAATATTAGAATTAAAATACCCATCTGCTTCAAATATCAACACAAAAGTAAATGAACAAATAAAACCTACTACGTTCTGATTTTTAAAAATGAAAAACTATTGTAAAAACAGGAGATGAATCACTCAATTAGAGTGACTAGCGTATAAGTAGTGTGTATGTGTTTAATTTTCATACAGTGTTATTTCATTTACCTAACATATTTACTACTAAATTGATAAATTTTAACTGGTTTTAAAAATATTGTATACTTATTTAAATAAAACGTTACATATATTTTTGTAATATTTATAAGAGATATTGCAATTTTTTAGGAGCAAAATTTAAATATATTTTCATACCTCAGAAAAAAGGAAATGCTTATTAAACAAACACAAAACCTTTGATCTTTTATCGTTTGTAAGAATCGTGTTTACATCAATTTCAAAGATATTATGAATTCTAATTTTTATTATGTTTGCGTCATAGGCTTTTGTTAAATATAAAATACGAAAAAAGAGTTCTGAGAGACTTGGAAAAAGACTTGGTTCTTCCAAGGTTTCTGTGGTAAGAAATAAAACTATTACTCGAATAACAAACAAATGATTTATTTTCTCTCTACTTCAGGTATCAACTTGTGTTTGAATTGATAAAACATTAACTAACCTCTGAACTATAAAATTACATGATACAACCAAATAAATATTGTAATCAAAATGCCTATTTACTTTAAGTGTGTTTAAAAAAACCTAAATGAACAAATAAAACCTACTACTTTTAAAAATGAAAAAAAATGTTCAGGTGTCTTAATTTTCTGACACAAATGATCATCAGAAGTTATAATTATCTGTTCGAATATTTATATTTTTTTCTCTCAAAGAAATTAAAAATTTCTGAGATTATATTATATAATTAAATTATCATAATACAAATCATAATTATAATAATTGTTAAAAATTGATTGTGCCTAATATAAATAACAATATTAATAATATATATATATATTCTTTGAATGAAATCAAACATAACTAAATTATGCTTTTATCAATTTAATGATTAAATAAGTAATTCTTCTATCGTTCTTGTCTAGGGTATAAATCTGAGTTTGAAGGCCTGTAACTTCTATGAATTATTTGACTGCAGTAAATATTCTAAAATAACAAATGACTGAAATTTTAGCATGTATAATCCAAAACATAAATAATTTATTTAGGTGAATACACCCAACGTTGCTTTCTATTGAAAACTCTAGATCATACTACATCTTTTATACAGTTACTATAAATAAAAAATAATACGGAATATATGGCATGCACTGTTGGAAAAACAAGTATATATCAACTGACTTTTGGGTGCATTCAACAAAAGATCTATCTTTTGAAGAATTTCTGGTCTCTTTTCTTTTTTTAATCAATAAAAATGTAAGATATAAGTTTTATCATAATACAACAGAACAGTTACTTCCGTAATAAAAAGCAAATAAATAAATTAATTAAAAAGTTTTAAAAAAATTTGGGGTCAGATATTGGATTCTTTAGGTACAAAGTAGGTACTAAAGTTCATACATTTGTTTCAACACTTATCCCAATTCAGCTAATCCGTTGTTCAATGATACAAAATTTAGTGAGGTTTGATTTCATTCAAAGAATAAATATATTATAATTAATATTATTGATAATATTATGCAGAACTAATTTTTAACAATTATAAACACGATTTATATTATAATATTTTAATTTATATAATATATAATCTCAGTGATTTTTAGTTTCATTGAAAAAAATATATATAAATATTCGAACAGATAATTTTAACATCTGATGATCATCACTCTCATAAATTTCTTATTATGAAAGAGTTCATTTCAGTAGCACATAGTATGCTCCTTCCTTTTCAAACACTACAGTTTTTCATTTTTAAAAATCACAACGTAGTAGGTTTTATCTGTTCATTTACTTTTTTTCCTACTGAAAGCATCTAATATTTTGTTTGGTTGTATCGTAGCCTGAAAAGTTTAAAAAATTTTTATTCTTATCATAGTTTGATTTCTTATCCCAGAAAATTTGGCAGAACCAAGTCTTTTTCAAGCCACTCATAACTATTTTTTGTATTTGACATTTAACAAAAGTATGTGACGCAAATAAAATAAAAATGAGAATTCATAATAAGTTCAAAATTGATATAAGCTCGATTCTTAAAAAGACCAAAGGTTTTGTGTTTGTTTAAATTGGTATTAAATTTTTTCTGAGGTATGAAGAGATTTTATTTTCCCCAGAAAATAAAGCATAATACCTCTAATAAATATTAAAAAAATATATGAAGGGTATTATTAAAATGAGCGTACAGTTTTTTTAAAAAACAGTAAAAATTAAGAAATTTAATAGTAAAAGTATAAGATAAATGAAATAACGCTGTATGAAAATTAAATGCCTAAACACTACTTATACGCTAATTGAGTGATTCATCTCCAGTTTTTACAACAGTTTTTCCATTTTTAAAAATCAGAACATAGTAGGTTTGATTTGTTCATTTTTGTGTTCATATTTAAAGCAGATGGGTATTTCAATGTTAAAATTTCGTTTGATTTTATCGCAGACTGAAAAGTTTTAATTTTTTTCCTTCTTACCCCAGTTTTGTTTTTTACCACAGAAACCTTGGCCGAACCAAGTCTTTTTCAAACCTCTCATAACTCTTTTTTTTATTTGATATTTAACAGAAGCATGTGCCACAAATAAAATAAAAACGAGACTTTATTATACCTTCAAAACTGATATAATCTCGATTCTTAAAAAATCAAAGGTTTCGCGTTTGTTTAAATAAGCATTTAAATTTTTCTGAGGTAAGAGGAGATTTAAATTTTTCTCAGAAAATAAAATTTAATATCTCTAATAAATATTAAAAAATATTAGTCACTCTAATTGAGGGATTAATCTCCAGTTTTTACAACATTTTTTCATTTTTGAAAATCGTAACATAGTAAGTTGGTTTGATTTGTTCATTATTTTTTTTCATACTTACAGCAGATGGGTATTTTAATTCTAAGGTTTTGTTGGATCGTATAGCGGGCTGAAAAGTTTTTAAAATTTGCTTTTCTGTCGTTTTAAGCCTTATTGCAAGTCTTATTTGTTTAAAACGCTACATAAGGAATAACAATACTGCCTTATTTGGTGTAGACACATTTACGATACTGAGTAAATCTAATTTGGCGACCTCTCGAAGCTCTTGAATGTGCTCCTCCGTACCTCTATAACAAATCGATTTCTGGAAGCTTTCCACGAAAGGTTTTCTTAAAGTTTCACCTACCATGCAGGCTGTAGAAAAAAAGTTAAAGCTTTCCTCGTTATTCAAAGAATATATACCCAGGATTATATGATACTTATACAAAAATTTTACATCAGAGGTATAAGATAACATTTTCCAAAACGAGAACGACCGAGGAACAAAAGTTCTAATAGGATTAATCTTAGAATTATTCTAATATTTAAGTGGAGACAAAAAATTTTATTCGTCATTTATGTCTCTAGAACATTTTACGATACGTTAAATAATTTAAAAAATTATTTATACAAAATAAACATAAAACATATGATTATCAATTAAGCATAAATAATTTTAATTTTAATTAATGAATCTAGTAATACATGAAAAATAAAAATATATAAAAATAATTATATATATATATATATATAAACTTTCCAATGGAGTCTTTAATCGGTCCTGAACAAAATATGACAGTTTAGAAGGGTGGCCGGCTTGAGAAGTTTCACTACATATATATATATATATATATATATATATATATATATATATATATATATATATATATATATATATATATATATATATGTATTTATTTATATATAACGAAAGATAAAACACATTATAGTTGATAAAATATATAATTAATGTGTCTATAACATAATAGTTTTTAAGATATTTTACTTATGAATAAAGAGAAAATTTATGAAATGTATAGAATCTAATACTCGAAATAAGAATGGATAATAGGATTCGAAATATCTTAGTAGTAGTGTAAAATTAATATCATAATTCAATAAGCTAGACAACCGACACAATTGCAGCAACAAATGATGGCGTCGCTGTTAGGAAAAAATTTGCACAACTACCCTCTATAATCACTCAACTATGCAATTAACACTTGATACATTTAACAGTTACTGATACACTATATCAGAATAAAGAAATTGTTGAAATCGATATAAATGTTATAAGCAAGGCTCTCAGATCTGTGTTTTTAAACTCATATCTGGAATTTTCAGGGACCATATGGATTTAGGGTTTTTTTTCTTTCTCAAAAATATCTAAAATTTTGGGTTTTTCCCTTGTAAGTTAAAAATAAAGAAAAAAATATAATCTTTATTTATCATTGTAAGTATAATTAGTTATGTAAATGTAATTATGCAGTTTAATTCTATAACTATGTATGATTGTAAAATGATACAAGCGGAGATCATTTCGACTCAGTCGTGTAATATCTGTCTCTAATTAAACCATCCCACAATTTTGACATTTATTACGCAATATCAAAGATAGATTCAGTAATCCCAAATATGTAATCTTAACACACTTCATGATTAATTTGACTATTTACCTTTCTGAGAGCGTAGGGATAGAGAGTTTTTCCATAAGTTAATAAAGTAACAATAAAACGCACATTCTCTTAAAGCTGAAACTATAAATAATCGTATAATGGCATAATAAATAGGTAGATATCATTAAAACTGTCGTTCTTGGATACGTAAAACGGAACTGGTAAAAGAACGTAATAGAAGAGGCATGTTCCCTACGATAAAAAGCACACATTTAAAGAAAAAACAGAAAGACCTTCAGCAAATTAATTTGGGGGTGAATGAAGAGATAGATTCAATCTAGCGACAATTAAATAAAATAATTTTAATTTAACTTCAAGTAACCTTAGAAAATGGGGTGTGCATTGTCTTATTTGTATTTTTTTATCATTTTTAATAATAAATTTTTTTTTTCGGAAAGCTGAATTTTTTTAATCACAACCTGGGGTTTTTTCAGATGCTATCTGGGTTTATTACATTCTTCTCGCTGGAATACCTGGTTACAAGTGAGGAATCGGAACATGACGTAGAGTCTTAAGCTGACTATGGCGAGGGTACTTTAAAATTCTGTTGATCTAGATCAGTGGTGCGCAAACTTTTTTCTACCGTGACCCACTTTCTTTAAATGAAAAACCCTCGAACCCTAATTAAAAAAATTTGGTAGAAAAACAATTGTTTCTTAATTTTGAAAATGTTAACAAACCGAAATAAAAGGAAAAAAGAAACTGTAGATTTTGGGTATATATTTATTTTACACTAGCTGAAAACCCGCACTTCGCTACGGAGTACATTCAAATTAAATACAACGGTCAAGGTATTCAATTAATGCCAAAAAATAAATATATATATATATTTATAATAAATATGACAATCAATGTATACAATTGATGTAAAAAAAATATATATATATATATATATTTATAAAAAAATCGTAAGGGATATTTTATAGACAAAATAATATAGAAGAAAATATTCAAATTAAATGAAATAGGACATACTTAAGAATAAAGTACAGTTAATATAGAAAAGTTAATATAGAAAACCCGCACTTCGCTACGGAGTACATTCAAATTAAATACAACGGTCAGTTTATGCAATTAATGCCAATATATATACATACATATATATATATATATACACTCAAGAGCCAAAACATTATGACCACCCCTACATTTTGCAATGAATTCGCCTGGATGACGTGGAAGGCACGTGATCAGGTGGAAGTGGTATTTAACTGCTGCTGGAGAGTCTGAAGAATCATTCTTTCACTTACTTCTGTCTGTGATGGGAAAGGCTGCGGATCTAAGCGACTTTGATAGAGGGCAGATTGTAATGGCTCGAAGGCTCGGAACAAGTATTTCCGAAACTGCACGACTCGTGGGTTGTTCGCGACCTACAGTTGTTAGTACTTATGCAAAGTGGATGAATGACGGTGAAACCAGCAGTAGACGACATGGTGTTGGACGTCCACACGCTATCAAAGAAAAAGGTCGTCGGAGACTGTCTCGCATGGTGAAGCAAAACCGGAGCCAGACAGTGGCTCAGCTGACAGCCCAATACAATGCAGGGCCAAGTAGAATGGTATCGCAGCACACTGTTCAGCGGACACTGTTGGATATGGGGCTACGCAGCAAACGTCCCACTCGTGTGCCTTTGCTGACCAAGCGTCATCGCCAACTGCGCCTGCGCTGGGCCGGGAACATTGCGACTGGTCCATGGATCAGTGGGAGAGAGTTGCCTGGTCAGATGAATCACGGTTTGTCATTCATCACGCCGATGGCCGTGTCAGGATACGCCGTCTTCCAGGTGAACTGTTGCTCCCTCAATGTACAGTAGGTCATACACAGGTCGGTGGTGGCGGTATTATGCTTTGGGGGACGTTCTCTTGGACGTCTCTGGGACCCGTGGTTGTGGTAGAGCAGACCATGAATGCTACAGGGTATCTGAACATCATTGCGGACCAGTTGCACCCTTACATGGCCTCTGTTTTTCCAGCTGGAAATGGAATGTTCCAACAGGACAACGCCCCGTGTCACAAGGCTAAAATTGTGTTGGAGTGGTTCCAGGAACATGATGCTGAGTTCCAGTTAATGTCCTGGCCGCCTAACTCACCGGATCTCAATCCGATAGAACACATTATGGATGTCATGGGACGGCAGCTCAGAGTTCAAAGACCACCAATTCGCAATATCTCGGATTTGCGTGACCCGTGCTTAAATATCTGGTATAATCTGTCTCCGCCCATCTACCAAGGACTTGTGGCATCCATGCCAAGGCGGGTTGAAGCTGTGTTGCGCGCCAAAGGTGGGCCAACTCGTTATTGACAGGTGGTCATAATGTTTTGGCTCTTGAGTGTATATATATATATATATATATATATGTATATATATATATATACAGTCGGACCTCTATTTAACGAAGTCGCTAAATCCCGAAAAAATGTTCGTTATATGGAAAATTCGTTAAATAGAGATTCACCTTTTAAAATACTTTAAAGTACGCAAAACAGATTTTAAATTCATAAACACTAAGTATTATTAATAAAAGTAATTGATCACACCTTTATTTTGTAAATTAATGTCTATTTGTTTTATAGATCTTACCCATGAATCAGAAATCTCCAAGGAAAACAAGAATAAAACAAAACATTTTCCGGGAATACACTGTAGTTTCAATTAAAAAAATTATATTAAAATTAATGAATTTTAATGACATTATCGCATTTATTATAACAAGTAATTTTAAGCATACATTAAAACATGCGTCCTTAAATTTAATTACTGAAAAATTCTGTTAATTTTTCTGGGTTTTTTGTTTGAAAAAGTGTTTTCTCTCATAATACGTTTCTCATCTTTGCAATGCACCAAAAACACCTTCAGGCGTATTTTCTTCAAACTACAACCCGCGTCGGAATGTGTTAAAAGAAGGTTAATATGTTAAATGTATTATGAAAAAAAATAAGTTTGAAATGTTCAGAAATATTTTGAGAAATATGAAGAAAAAAAATATTGGATCACAAGAAAAAGTTCATTAAATAGAGAATGCACTTCGCTATTTGGAGGTTATTTTACGAAGAAATTCACAAAATGTTCTTGGTTCCAAGGAAAATTTCGCAAAATAGAGAAATTCGCAAAATAGAGCCTCGTTAAATAGAGGTCCGACTGTATATATATATATATATATATATATATATATATATATATATATATATATATATATATATATATATATAATATATCAAGGTCGACTCATCCTTTCATCCCTTCAGTGGGTCGATAAAATGAGGACCAAGCATGCTTGGGAACTAAACTCTGGGGGTCCCTAGTCAGGTTGACCACCTGACTGAGACATATGCTGTATGGCACCCCAAGCCCACGTTTACGAAAGCGGAGATGGGTACCGCCGGCCCTGGTCCACATCGGACTGTTACGCCGTGAGTTTAGTTTATATATATATATATATATATATATATATATATATATATATATATATATATATATATATAAGAATAAGATGAAAGAGAAAACCAGTAATAGCTCTAAAGCTACTTGCAGCCAGGAACAAATAACATGAAAAGAAAAGTATGAATAAGGTTTTTGACAGCATTTCTTCATCAGCGGTGTCAATATGTCTAAAAACCAATGGATTGTTTCCGATGAGTATGATCTATACAATAAACACACTCAGACACCGTACAATCATTATTAACAGAAGAATTGATTAATAATTGTATTAAGTTTGAATTAAAGAACTTAACCAAAGAACTCCAAGCCTGGCGCTAGTCAGAGTGGAAGTTAAGAACTTGTAACCGCAAGATGACTGACGTCACAAAACTTGCAACCATTGAGGTAGTGGAATCTCAGTTACAGACTTACTTAGGTTACAGTATTTTAGGACTATTATTCCCTTAATTATTTAGCTTTTCATTATTATTACTACTAAGAGTTTATTTTATTATTATTTTTATTTTTACTTATGATTTTTATTTTTATTTTTAGTAGTTATTTTTTCTATTTTAACCTATTGTTATGTTTAACATATTAATGCAACAGAACAAACTATTCATTAAAACAAAAACAACCAATTATGTTTTTGGAAAGACTTACTGGGTAATTATTCCGAGTTAGCACAGCTTTCAAGTCTATAATATGCTTAATCCTATTGTCTTTAGAACATAGCCTATTTATACGAAATAACTGATTTACAATAATGTTATTAAAAACAGATATATATATATATATATATATATATATATTATATGTATGTATATATATATATATATATATATATATGCATTTATTTATTTTTTTATAATAAATACGACGATCAATGTATACAATTGATGTAAAAAAATACATTTATAAAAAAATTGTAAGGGATATTTTATAGACAAAATAATGTAGAAGAAAATATTCAATTTAAATCTAATAGGACATACTAAAGAATATAGTACAGTTAATATAGTACAGTTTGAGCAACATATTTTTACTGTATTTTAATATTTTTTAGATAATGTCCAATCGTCTGCCGCATTAGCAAGAAAAGAAAAATATTTTTTTGTCTATTTCGTTGTTATGACGTGACGATAGAGTTATTTAAAGTACCAGAAAAAGAAATCACGTGATCAGCATTTAATAAATTAAATTCTAAAAATTAATCTTTCAAAATTCACCAAAAATCAGAAAATGAAGGTAAAGATTCGAAAAAGATTTCCCTTTAAAGGAATTTTTCTAATATTTCTCGTGATATAAATTTTATAACCCTCAAATTATTATTTTAAATGCAAACTTAAAAAAAGTTACTAAAACATCTTAAAAATTTAATTTTAAAAATCCAAGAAGAATTTTTCAAAAATCTTTGTTAGTGCATCCCTACACTACAAGAAGAATCGCCATGCAAAATTTCAGCCCTTTAGGTCCAGCGGTTTGGTCTATGCGTTGTATGTCAGTCAGTTACGGAACTGTTTTATATATATATATAGATAATAACAATAAAAAAAGTCTTGCTTACCATCTGTACTTGTTTGTGAATTCTCTATGTTGTCTGGTAATAATCATTTTCAAAAAGCCAAAAAAACAAAAAAAAAATTGCTGTTGTTGTAGAAAATCTCCAGTATAAGATAGCATCCTTCAGGATTAGGTAAAACAAGAAAAAGAAAAAGGAATTAAGTCTGTTTCTTGACTTCCAAATGAGATGGAATAGTTTAGAGTCCATATTTGAAATATTACTAACGTTAAAAGAATGTGTTATTTTTGCTTTAAATGGTATTGGTGCTTCTCATACGTGGATTGAAGATCAAAATCAAGGAGTTTCTTAAAGTGTTAGGGCCAGTACGACTAACAGTTGAGGCCTTGGGGTGGCGAGATACCAATTTATTAAGTTGTGAAATCAGAAATATTTAAAGATGGAAATTAGCTACAAATTAGAAAATGGTTTAGAAGTATGAATTCGAGGAAGTTTACAAGTAGAATTGGTAACCCTTTCAGTATACATGCAAAATTCACAAAACTATTTAACAAAGAAATCTAGTGGATTTCACTTAGCTTCATAATTCAGTATCATTAAGTTGTCTAGAGAAGTATTGTCTATAATACATTAGAAAAATACTAATTTAATTAAAAATTTAAAACTGATATTTTGTAGGGAATTTAGCTAATTTCGTTCTTTTTTTTTGAGGGGTTGGGGGATTATATGGAGTAAATTTTATTTTCTTATATTTTTGTAGTTCCATAAATATTAAATAACTCTAAAAATTATACGTATTTGTATGAATTTTAGTTATATTTTATTTGGTTTTGTAGAGAATATATTTTATTTTTAAAAAATTTGTGATTCCATACATAGTAAATAAACTGAAAATTTTAAAATACAATTAATACAGTAAATAAATTATAAACATTTATTTATTGTATTAATTGTATTATATTATATGTTGTGAAAATTTGACAATCAATTTTTGTAAATACAGGAATTTAAAATAAAGCTTTATTTTCAAAAGTAACTTTTTGTAGAAAATCTTCTTTACATCTCGAGACGGACGTTCCCCCCAATTAAGCAATCCCGTTGAGTCAAGAATTTGTGTCTACGATTACCGTCTTCCCATATCAGTTGCATAAAAATGCTGTTCCATTAAACTGCATATAGTAAGAAACACTCTACTTCTTATTTGAAAGCATTGCTTCAATTGATTTTGTAGATTAAAAAAATTAGGTTAGCGTTTTAATAGTATCGTAATCGTACTTTAAAAATTGCTTATAAGAAAAAGGCATATTTTTCAATAATGCCTTTATCTAAAAGTAATTTCTTGACTTCAATAAATTTTACAGTTTTAAAAACTTTTATATTCAGTAAAATGTCCTTTAAAATTAATACAGTTTATAAGGTTTTAACTCCATTTTGAGTAACGGTGAAATAGAGTAATTGATAGAGAAGATCAATACCTAAATTCTGATGTTTTTCTATTCGAAACTTAGCATTGTCATCATACCTTATTTATCAGCCCCCCCCACCCTCCCGCATTTACAAGTAATCTCATCATGCTCTTATCACTGCTAAATGTATTTTTTTATATTGAACAGCGGGATTTTGAACAGAAATAAGAGCTTAGTAACTCTTTTGTATTCACTAAATGCAAAATAGTTAATAATATTCATAATAAAAAAAATTATAAAAGTAATTAATAAAATTTTGTGTGTGATAATTAATACAAATTAAAATTAAAATCTATGATTATCAATTAAGCATAAATAATTTAAATTTTAA
This sequence comes from Dolomedes plantarius, assembly GCA_907164885.2. Taxonomy (NCBI): domain Eukaryota; kingdom Metazoa; phylum Arthropoda; class Arachnida; order Araneae; family Dolomedidae; genus Dolomedes; species Dolomedes plantarius. Next base: position 170,484,044 of record OU015497.1, on the reverse strand, counting down.
TAAATGAATCTAATAATACATAAATTATACATACACACACACACACACACACACATATATATATATATATATATATATATATATAAAATGAAACATAAAATATATAATATACATTGTAGTAGATAAAATATATAATTCACGTGTCTATAACATAATGTGATATGTTTTAAGATATTATACTTATGAATAAAATGCAAATTTATGAAATTTATAGAATCTAAAACTCGAAAACGAATGTAAGGATAAGAGAGTTCATTGAACCTGTAATATATATATATATATATATATATATATATATATATATATATATATATATATATATATATATATATATATATATATATATATATATATATACTATTTGTGTGTGTAAACAGACAGAGAGAGAGATAGAGAGAGGGAGAAATAAGAGGCAATTGTTTACATACCGAACAAATGAGAATCTCATAATTTTTACTCTGACTGTACCTTTATAGCCAGATATCAATTTTTATTATAAGTTTAGATGTAAATACAAAAAATTCAGTATCATGATCTAAATATTTTCATCCTATATATACGTTTTGATATCATTTAATCATATCAATAAAATATGAAAATAGCACGTGAGAAGTCTCAATGAATATGCATTTCTTTAAAATACTTAAGCCTACATATTTTTTATGCTTTAATCAACGAGATATTATTTATAGTTTATAAAGAAAAAGCAAAATAGTAATAAACCAGCTCA
>OU015497.1:170363314-170478314 GCA_907164885.2 Dolomedes plantarius | reverse complement strand
ACAAAAAATCTGAAAGAATATTTTTATAACATGACGGTCGTAGGTAGGTGCTACAAAACAACCTCTTAAAAAAGCAACATATATAGAACGTTATTTTTTAAAATAAATATGAGCACCACCCTACGGTATGCACCACCATCTATATTTCTATCATTGGGTGCTAATGCACCTGTGTTTTTGTTCTTTATGTGTTAGTTGCTAGGCTGTGTCATGCATATGACTATAGTATTTGTAAACTTTAGATAAATGGTATATATATATATATATATATATATATATATATAATTGACATTTTGGACAAGGAAGGGGTAATGTGTTTTATTCACTCATACATTGTCTTCAGGAGCAACTACATGAGTAAATGTAGTTTGTACCACTATATTTCCACTATATTTCATGTAGCACAGTGTGCATGTATTACATTTAATATTCTCTGAGTAACCCAATTCTTTTATGAAAATGCATGAAATATACCTTGATAAGAGATGTATCTTATACAAATATATATGCCCCCATCCCACGAGAGAAAATTTAGATTTTGTTTACAAAATTTAAATTTTGTTAAAATACTATAGTTCTTTTGTTTATCTGCTAGAATGACTGCATTTTGTCAGCAAGCAGTAAAAATTAAAAGTCATTCCTCTTTTAGAATCTTTTTTGTTCACGCTCCCTTGCCATTAACGCCACGCTAAGATAAGCCCATAGCAAGGACGAAAGCCAAGTCTATAGCTAGAATTTTTTTATTCTTTTACTCACGTAAAGGATTCTGAAGACGATGCTTAAATGACTATACCTATAAACAGAGAGATATAAAAATGCACGCAGACAAGCATATATTGTCATTTAACATTACAGAATAAGATCCAAGCAGTCAAGTCTCACTCTATTAGTCTTAAATATATTCTAACTAATTATCTAGTAAGAATAGCAAATTAGGTAACAATGGTAACTAATTCGTTATTAACTGAACTTTAATTAGTGCCGTACCGCTGACACTCCTTTATCGCACATTTAACGTGCGAAAATGTGCACTTAAAATATCCTTTCTCGAGCTCTCAACTTATTTTATTGGAGTGACAACTCCCGTCGCCTATTTAACACATCAAACTCTCGATTTCGAGATGCCTTTTGATACGGCTAATATTCCTCCACTTCAAAGATCAGCAAGACACAAGGCGCTGCTTGATTAATAAAAAAGAACCCGCTACTCTCCGCAATCAATGGCAAATCTGAGATCAAGATGAGAGAATATTGGAAATCGTCGGCGTTTTAAAACCTCATTACCGCGGCACGCTTTGCTGCACCTCGTTCTCGTTAATGATTCGGGAGTATGCGTGTATCTGTATCCCATCATTTATTCACGCCTCCCTGGTTTATCTGATCAGCCGGCAAGAGATTGCGTCTCTCGAATCGGATGAGGAAGGTCTTAAGAGGAGGATCTCAATAACATTGGAAATATGTCTAGGCCTCTATTAATACTCGTTGGACAACGGGGAAGAGATCGTTTTGCTTTATGTCCGAGCAGTAGGATATCAAAGATGGGTTCCAGTTTTCTACGCATTGATAGGTGTTTACCAATAAGGTGGTACCAATAAGCTTATTTGTTTTACACTGTTCAAAGTTTTCTATGTAATTAACATGCTATGGTTTGAAATATTTTTAAAGATTTTTTAAAGCATGGAATTTTGCGTTCTGCATCTCCTTGGGGATTATAGAAACAATTAATCCTGTTGCACAACACTGAAGTTTTACATTTTAAGATGATAAAAAAATCAAGGAATGATACATGAATTGATATTATACTAATGCACGATGCATACTATAACCCATAAAGAAGGAAAATTTAGGGTTCCAGTAGAAGGAGAGTCAACAAAAACTCTTCTACCATAATTTAATACCTCTGAAAGGCCGTCAACCTACAGAGTAAATGTATTAACGAGAAAAATATATTAGGATGCTTTATAGGCATGGTTATGGTTTTTCTGGAAGTCAGTAGAAGTCGTAGTCGAAGAAGTAGTAGTCCATCCATGCCCATAAGAATACTAGGCTCCAAATTGAAATACCTAAGTACTAAGTTTTGTAAAAATAATGGCCTTTCAGAACTAATTTTTGTAAAAAGAATAATGGTCTTTCAGAACAAAATGACATATCTGTGGGGTTATAAGAAACCAAAGTCTTATATTTTTGAAAGCAGAATCTTTCTTTTCAATCTTAACCTAAATATCAAAACTTTTGCATAATCTGCTACAAAGAGATGTTAATAACCGTTTTCCTTCATTAGAATAGACTCGAATTAAACAAAATGAAACATACTCAAATCTTCTTTTGAAATTCAAATATTTTGCTATCCCTCCATTTGGTGCTTAAAAATTACATAGCTTATACGAATTAACAGTAGGATATTGCATTTGTGTTCATGCTTGTTTAGAATAAATATCTTTCTTCTTTTCAAATACGTAATATCGGTCATTTCAGTTATTTATTTCTAAAGACATACTAAAAAAGTGAAGGAAGTTGATTCGGGAATAAGAAAGTTTTCTGTCGTCTGAGAAATGAGCTTTCTTCAAAACAATTTCCTCGTACATTAACTAGGATAACCTCTTTACTTTTCTATATTGGTAAAAATAAATTCGGCTGAATTTAGTTACCTGAAGACTGGAATTAGCATCTCAATTTTAGATATCTCACCATTATTTTTCGTTTAAACCTTTGTGAAATTTTTGGTTTTTTTCACTTTGCGATGGATTCCGAGTTGAAAGTCCCTTTTTTTTATCAATCTAGAACCAGTTCTTTTTTTTTTCACATATAGTTAATTATAGAGCACAGCACGGACAAGTACAGGAGACGATATATATTACAAGTAGGAGAATACTATTTACAGGAAGAAATAGAATGCAATTATCCTAAGGTTCCGAGGAACACACCAGACACGTTCGGAGGGGAGTCTGCAATCCCCTCCGAACTTTTGTCTAAGAATATATCAAACACGACCGGAGTCTACAATCACCTCCGTTGTTTTCCGTAACAGCGTGTCAGACACGTCTGGAGTCTACAATCACCCCCAGCGTTCTGCGTAGTACCAACACCCCGATATAGGGGGTGTTGGTAGTATCCCTTACCCTGCGATAGGGGGCGTTATGCTTGTTATAGTGACTCGCCTGTCTCTACACACTTATCAATCTTTAATGCTTATATCTTATATTTCAATAGCGTTTCTGTTAACTTTAAATATTCTTTAGTCCACGAAAGGTGGAACATGCTCTTGACCATCGTTTATCATAAAAAATTACACTCAAACCTGTTTTTGCGCGAGAGATAGTGGCTGCATAGAAAAATACGAAAAAAAATCATTTAAAATAACTTAAACATTTTCATTTAGTTGATTTCTTTCTTAATTCAGTTAATTTCTTACTTTTTCTTACGTTTTATTAATATTATGTATTTTAATGGACATTCTGTTACATATACCGCACTAAAAAATCCCACAAAAACAATAGTACAAAAAAATCGAACAAAAAAGCACCTCACAAAAACTGGTTTGAATGTATTTTATGTGTAACGTATATATTTTTCAATATTATTGGAGACTTCTTGGGAAATTTACTTACTTTAGTAAAAATGAAAATCATCATATGTAAATGCTTAGAAGGGAATTTAATAAATATGTCTGCATTTGAAACAAATACGGTCCAAATTTCATAAATATAAACAAGCTATATTCAATAAAATTTTAATTTTATTTTAAAAAATCCTTTTTAATGTCAAATTTTAATTTCTCAAATTAAATAATCTCCATTTTACAATGGAAAATACTTTTTCCACGTTGGAACACGCGGAAAAGGACTGACACTGCTAGGCCAATGGCGTTTGGTGCCAGAGTTGATGGGTTCAAGTCTCGGGTTTTTTTTTTAGTGGTTTGGCTTTAACAATGGGTTTAAGAGGCTTTTAAGTTAAAAGGCAGTCCTCATACCCAGATTTCTGCCTACCTTCGGAGAACTTTTTTTCAAAAATATACAGTACTGATTAAATTTATATATTTTTAGTTCAAATGTGATATAAAATCATGAAAAAAATATATTTTTTAAATTTTCATATCATTTTAAAATAGAGAAATTTTTTAATTAATTTTAGTACTTTAATTAATTTAGTCCTTACGCCAGAGACCTTACACTCAATTCAACTAAATATATTTTAATTTCCTTTAAACTATATAATTCTGTGACACATACCTGTGATCTGAATTAAAAAGTTTTACAACATTTCCAAAAAGCCCTGGAATATACCAAAAAAAAATTTTAAAAACACGGTTTTTTAATTATCTTTTTTTAAGTAGAGGTACCTGTAAAATGACTCAATTAACAAATATAACTTAGCTTTTTGTTCAAATAGTTATTAATATGTAAAAGAATATTGCGAAATTTCACTGAAATATATTGAAAACTTTTTTAATTATTAGCTTTCTCGTTTACAAATGTAGCTGAAAAATGAGTTTTCTAGAAAATGCATTTAAAGATGCTACTTTCGGTCTTTTAATATAACTTTCGGTTTATTAAATTGGCCATAAGTTCTCATCCGACTACCATACGAATAAAAGTAAAGCAGTTTTAGAATGCTAAAAGATGCTTGAATAATATATTATTGCCTTAGAGCAAATATTTTTAGAGCAATAATTTTTTTTCATGAATTTTTCCATCAAAACAGCCCTTTCAAAGTAGGCAGATACCTTAATATGAAATGTAACTAATTAGCTTCAATATGAGAAAGTGGTAATTGATTTTCGTAAAATCGAAATTACGAGGTGAAAGATTACTTTGTACTTTTTATTATTTTGAAATGGCTTTCACACAGATTTCGTTGCTTAACATGTACTGATTTTAGGTTTTGTGGTTTTATTTTTAAGAAAAGGGAGTTTGTATAGTGCTGTTACTCTGGGTCTAAAAGAATAAATGCCTTTTAATCCACAGTAAAGGCAGAATTATTGGTATGGTCCCTCAACTTTAGGAAGACGGGGACCTTTTAGAACTGGATCACACGTTGTAGTCAAGACACGTGTTGAAGTTTATATTATTTTCTCACAAGGATATATTATAAAGAAAATTAAAGAATCAATTCGAAATTTTATTGTCAATTCACCTCCCACTTGACTAACTACCTTTTAGCATTATTGATATTAAGTTATTCACGTATTGAAGTTTTAATTTAATTTATATTTGCCCAACTTGTACGAAACCTTATAACTAAAATTATTTTCCCATTGAGTATAAAAGTTAGAAAGATTCAAGAGAATTCTGATATATAATAAACAATACGGAAGCCATTTTTTCTTTTAGGCATTAGAATTTTTCAAAATTCTTTTAAAAAGATAGGGAATACAAAATTTAAAATTAGTTCTGCAATGTTAAAAATCCCTGATCTCATACAAACGTATGTGTTGTTTGTCTTCCTGTATCAATTCTGTTATCACGGAAGAGACTGTTTCAGAGGGATAGATCTGTGATTAGCAAGATGTCGGAGAGAAGTTTCGGAGCCGGCAGACAAACATTTCTTTAAGTCTCTTTAAACACTAACCCTCAAAAGATTCTCTAGATGCATGTTTAAAAATAAACTCAACCGCCTCAAAGTTACGGAAAGTGCCATGGGACTATATATTGGTAGATCGTAAGCACTAAACCATTTTGTAGCAATTATTTTATAAATATTTGTATTTGGAAAAATATTTGTTACAAAAACAATACAATTCGAGAAATTAATAAATGGGTAATAAATGAATGGAAATTTCTGCAAAGGTAATATAATTCAAGTATAATAAATTGTCCTTATTTTCTTTCAATCCTTGGATTACCTCTGATAAAGAAATTTCTAGTTTCCTGTATGAATGGATCACAAAATTTCCAGCTCAATTTTTGAAAAACCTGTGCTTTCCAAATAAGTATTATTTTGTATTTACTTATAAGCATCATTATGTATGACCTTGTTTGAAAATATGATGATTTTTATCATCCACAAAGCTACCAACCTGTAAATGATTTACATAAATTTCTCAAATTATTTCATGCTTGAGAGTTACAGACATCTAGAGATTGATTTTAGTTAAATATTTTTTCTATATACCTAACCACATTTATTCAAGGAAAAAATTAGCCATGAAATGAAATTCCTTTACGACTTCAACTTTAAAAAACTTTACGAGTCCAACAATCTTCTGATATCAGCAAGTTCGTTATGTAGTATTTCTACACTTTCTAGTAAAAGTCATCAATTTTATAATTTGCCAGGTACATGATTATTTAATGTCATAAAAAAGGTTAATATAACTAATCAGTTTACATTTATATGCTGAATTTGAAATGATAGATAATTTTTTTATTTAAAATCCCCTTACTGTTTGCGCTTCTTTCCTCACGGGAGAAAATCAGCATTTAACTAAATTAGTTGTATTTGTGAAGCAATATTTTAAGAATTAGTTTAAGAGGTGCTTTGTAACCACTTCCTATTTATGAAATAAGTAAAAATTCGATAAAAATAATATTTACCTCGGAGGGAATTAATTATTATTGAAGTTTTTTTTTCAACAGAGAAGCTGTATTTAGTTATGATATTCTTAAGAAAAAGGCCATTGAAAATTAAACCGTTCTCAAGAAAAAAAGCCACTTATAATCATATGTAAATAGAATTGGTTTCCGTGAAGCTTCCAAAATAAATCGCTTTTATTTATCTTTATTATTTGTACATTGGAAGGCGCGAATATTATTTATTTTTAAATTTAACTAACTTTAATGACTCTGCCATAGCCCTAGTATGATAAAGATTAAATTATCAGCCTAGTTAACGTCCGGGATATCACGAATGCCATGAGACACAATTATTATTTATAAAGAAATTTCAGAGCGACAGTTAGTTTTCTAATAAAAAATATCCATATCTTGAAATACTTAGATGGCTTTGTTGTTGCCACTAATCGTCAGGGAGCTATAAGATGAAAAAGCCAAACAAATAAACCCCAAAACAAGTATATAAGTATTGCCACATTGAGGAAAATCTCATCTGAACTTCCCTATTATTTGTGCATGAATTAGTATTTGTACATGGAAACCTCTGAGTCTATCTCCATGGCACTGTCAAATATTTATTTCTTTATTCGCCCAATTTTTTTTATAGTAACGATAGAGGAATTTATTTGCTGCCCACATGATGCATTGAGCATAGTTAGCGTCGGGAGCTTCCACGGAGTGGGCTTGGGTTCAAGTCCCGAATAAGGTTTGGTCATCATCGTGTGGTCCCCTCATAGGGAGCAACGCTGGCCCACCTAAATGGTGCTCCCATAATAAAGTACCCAGCTAGACTTTGAGGTGACTAACAAAAGGCAAATGTCTTACAAGTGCCTCAGAAAAAAAATATAATAAGAGGAAATTAGTGATTCTATACCACCAAAGAGTAGAAAAATTCAAACAGTTGCCTAATTCAACATTTACTTATTAAGATGATTCAAATCAATTAGTCGGAAACTTCTTAAGGGTAACTACGTAACTCATAAAGCCATTAAATCTCATCCAGTTCATCAGATCTGTTCATTAAGGAATTCGGTTTCGTAGAAAAATCAACACAGTATATTTTGCCTTTAGAAATTGGTAATTTTTTTCTAATTCGGAGACACTTGTGAGACATTCGCCTTTTGTTATTTACCGCAAAGTCTTGCTGGCTACTTTATTATGGGAGCACCAGTTAGGTGAGCCAGCATTGCTCCTTGTGAAGAGACAACACAGTAACGACCAAGCCTTATTCGGGATTTGAACTTTTTCCTGCCCACTGCATGGAAGCTCAAGACACTAACCACTACACCATGTGGGCGGCAGAACTTGGTAAATTAAACGTACCATTTCTTTAATATATTATTTAAATTTATGACGTTTAGATGAACACCATTCTTTTAGCCTCGAAGTTTCACATAATCTGGAGTTAAGGCTTATTAAAATAAGGAATAAGCCACTAAAAAAAAAAGAAGAATCAAGTTTAACCAAACACTAACCTGCTTTCTTATTCCAACAATTCTACATGGCATATGAATTAAAGCGTGTCACAATGGTATTAACCACAAGTGTCTTCAAGATTTATAACTGCTTGTCTTGAAGACAGGATAGCTTAATCAATATGAAGCTAAATATACTGAACCCTCACTCTTCCGCTCTGTTTTACTATTTAGTACTTCATTCTTTAAGCCAGTGACATGGGCTGCATCATTACGGAGTTAACCAATTAGGAGACATGATCGAATTAACGTAAAAAAGAAGATTAATTAAACTGTTAAATATTTATCATGTCTGTGTCCGACCTCTGAAGCTTAAACTGAGTTTTCCTGTTTTAGGCCTAGTCTCCCCATACTCAGTTCGACCTCTAATTAGTTAAGGCTGATGTGTACTAACCCTATTGGATTCGCTCACATCAATGTTAACCTATGGAGAAAATGTGTACAAGGATTGCCAACTTGGATTTAAAGATTTTTTAAAAATTGTACTCCATAATTAAGAAAGAAATTTTCCACCTTGGGGCATTATTCGTTTTCTGAAAAATAATGCAAATAATATTTTAAAATTTCAGTTATTAGGGAGGGAAATCTGGAGTAGTGCATTTTAAACGCTCATAAATTCCTTTTGTGGACGAAATTTATAAAATGAATCCTGTTGCAAGGTACAGAAAAGTTCAGACTATCTAAAATTTCCATTTTTATTAGATTATCAGCATTTATGTAGCTGTAAATACTAGACAAATTTTCTACATAGGTTAACATTTAGGTGACCGAATCCAATAGGGTTAGTATACAGCAGCCTTAACCGTGATCGTAGATCTGAACGGCAGTTAAATACTCTCCTGTCTCATCAACAAAATTGTAGTTTTTAAGTACTCTCCGGGTAGCTTAACAAGTTAAAGATCTTGTTACTCACTAATAACTACTTCCAATGATTCGTTCATTGGACGTAATTGGAAACAGAATTGGAAGTGCATTGTAATTGGCTGATTTCTTAAGGTAGCTGATAAAATAACTTTTGCTGCATTTATTTAAAATTTTCTTTCATAGTGATTACATTTTTAAGAGACACGATATTTTTATAACTCCATTTTGATATAAGTAAATTCAATAATATACACATTACATTAAACTACAGCTGTCATTAAATTACAGCTGCTTGCATTTTTCTTATTGTTATAAAACATCTTATATTTTCCCGCAGTGTTTTAATTATTCTTCATGCTTGATATAGCTGTTTCATTCCGTTACATGTATTTTTTAGCATTTTATTATAATTGTATATATATTTTTAGTGCTTTTATGGGTTTTACCACCGTATTCCGTTTTACATTATTCCCACATGGCTTTAAAATTTAGATCGGGTTACAGATCTATATGTAAGATAGAATTAAAAATTTAACATGAAAAAAAAATTGGAATTGAAACATAGTGGCTTTAACACTAAAGACAAATAAAAATGGACTAGTAGCGAATAACAAATCAATAAAATGCTTTTTCAACCAGCTGTAAATTAGCAGCTTTCATGAAAACCTGTTGAGAATTGGTATGAAAATGAAATTATACAACTTAAATAAATAAATAAATGGGGAAATAAATTTTCAAATAACTTCCGCAATAAATTTGTGTGGAAATGCACAAATGGGATTGAAAGACATGGTCTATCCCGTGATTAGTCGTAAAATATTCAATACACCAGAACAATATATTTTACCTTAACTATAATAATTCATTCTAAATAGTTTGAAAATTGACCCGGACAACTGTTTAGTCTGTAGTTATTAGCCAATTGACCAAACCATTTAAGTAAATTAATTGAATTTATCATAATGCGATGAACAAAATAACAAACATATTGGCAATATTTTGATGATATGTCAATGCAGTTATTTACATTTCCAGACCCTAATCAAATTTCCTGCGATCTCTTTTTATCATGTATCAGATAACTAATCTAAGCTTTATACTTTTAATTACAGTGCTTTATAGTAGGTTGAATTTATTTTAATGCAATATAGAGCATGAATTATGGGCCATGAAGATTTGTGAAGCATGTTTATCGAATTCTGTTTCAAATTAATAATTCATTGGGATGATATGTGTCTGGCGAGCAATAAGAAAATGTACCTATTTGATGGTTATTCAAGGAAATTCTCAGTTTGATGTGAAATTCCTTCAGCAAATTCTTCAGACAATCAATATCTTCATAATTCCCAATTTTCGTACCAATTAACCAGATCGGTCTATTGCTAAACTCTTTTTCGAGGAATGAAATTTCCGTCATCGTGATCGGAATCGGATAATATTATATCATCGGGTCTGCTAGTTTGAAAATGTATTTATACTTAGGAAGTCTTATTAACATATAGTTACTACTTATAAGTTATCTTTAGCAACGATATGCCCTATGACACAAACTTATATGAAATTCTAATCTGAAATTTACTACTTTTCGACAGCACAAGTTCTGTGGTTATTAAATCCCTTTCTTTAAAGTTTTTCTCTGAAAATTTATTCTATCAATACGAATCAACCATTCCTCTCGAGTTAAGATTATTATTTAAAATTACGAATTCCTAAAATTTAATTGCCTTGTTTTTTCTAAGGAATATTATAGCAAAAAGCAATCCTCAAGTTTTTCTATTTCTCATAGTACATCAGCTAAAATTATCCTGTAACAGAAGAATAGATTCTAACCAGTTCTTTCATTTGATAATCAGTCAAGACAAATTAGACGAGCCATTTAAAAACCTTCATATTCTTCTTTTACTTAGACAGTAATAAAACATTTGATTTCTTTATAGTATTTAAAATTATCGATACCCCTTTTTAAGGTTCAGTAAACATTCTTAGAATTTATAAGTTTCCTAACCCTCGTACACAATAAGTTACCATTTACACAAGAAATCGGATAGAAGGTGTTTAAAACTGAGATATTTATAATATCACTTAAAAATTTGCTGGGCAAATCTGTTTCATTGTGAAACTTCCATGGAGCTTTTTTTCAAGGTTGTGGTACATTTCTAAGGGTTATTCGGTTATAGACCTTTAAAAGGACACCATAAGCATTTCTATTCAACGCAGTACCCTCATCAAAAAGTATTAACCGGTCCGAGGTAGCCTATCGGTAGCGCGTCGGCTTTCGGTACTGAGGTTGCTCTGATCGAATCCCGACAAACGCCGTTAAATACCTTCATATCTATGCCGTATATAGGCACGTTAAATCCATAGCCCGAAAAGTCCTTCTATAAGGTCAGTGGTTGGGGAATGTACGATCCCTCCCATATGTCGCCACTGGGGATACTCTGTCAAAATCGTGGTGGCATCTAGCCAAGTCGGCTATTATAAAATTGGAGCCACACTACTCAGCTTATATGGACCTGGTCTCGAACTTCCGGCCAGGGGGCATTAGGAACAACAGCAACAACAAAAGTTTTAACAATGTTGGGTATAACATGAAAGCACTCTGGTTCTTTCGTGGTTTGAGAAAATCTTAAGCATAAATGCAGAAGCTTCTGACCACAGCATAGTCTTCTCACTCATTTTAAAGGTCCAGGTCTCAACCTGTTGATAGGGTCCACTTATTAACGCGTATCTATTACAGAACAGAGGTCTCTCACTTAATAGTCAGTTAGAACAAATTAGAGCCCCAAAAAAGACGACGTATCTGGGAGAAAGGTGGGCACCCCGCCTGCCTTTGAATAAGTGATGAGCTCTCGTGTTTCCAAATTGAAGCCCCGCTTTATTCCCGATAAAAGTTCCTCGAGACGAAGCGCTCTTCCCATTAACCGGGAGCAGAGTCCATTCGGACACGGTCGCAGCGGATGTCACCGATAGGTTAATGGCAGACAGGATCGATAACGATTATTTTTCCGCCGATGTCTTGATACGTTTTTCCCTCGGTGTCGTTCCTCGATTTTCAAGTAAAGCACTTCGTACCTTACAACCAGTGAATGGTGGAAAGTCGCTGCTAAAATTTTAATTGGATAGTTAGGCTAGTTTTTAGTAGAATCAGTAAATAATAAGAAATACCTGATGCAGGTAAAATTTTTCAGAAAACAGGAATTAATGAAATTTGATAACCTGATGGATTCTAATTTTTATATGCATCATCATCTTTATGATTGGCAGGATAGCCCGACTCGGGCCATGACCTTCTTTAATGCACATCCCAATTCCGTCCTCTTCTTAGTATGTTTCTACAAAATTTTATGCTAATGATCTTAAAATAATCCTCAGTGCTATCCATCCATCCCAACCTAAGCCTTCTTCCGGTTCTTGTACCAATGGATTTATGGCTAAACACTTTAAACGCCATTGAATTACTATCCAGTCAGCAAATACCCATCCTCCTGTATTTAGTATTCTATCCTTCAACTGTTGTCATGGGCTTGAGGTAGCCTAGTGGTAGCGCTTCGGCTTTCAGTGCTGAGAATGCTCGGATCGAATCCCAACAAGCGCCATTAAATACCTTCGTGTCTAGGCCGGATAAGGGCACGTCAAATCCGTAGACCGGAAATTTCCTCTATGAGGTCAGAAAGGGTTGGCTGGGGTATGATCCCCCAGATGCCACCATTGGTATTGCTCGGTCAAAATTGTGGGGGCACTTGCCTAAATGTACCCCGACCCTTGTGGTGCCATTGTAAACAGGAGCCGCACACCTCGTCCCGCTAGTTTATATGGACCTGGTCTGGAATAAATCCAGGTCAGGGGGAATTAGAAACAACAACAACCTGTTGCCATTTCATATCAGTATCTCATAGTAATTCAAAATTTACTTTATTTACGATTTGTAAACTGACTTTTGCTGAAAAATCTTCGCTATTGAAATCTTCGCCACATAACAGAATGTTGGGATTTATGAAGTTTAAAAATTAAATATACACATGCGAATAATTAGATAAAAATTTTAATGCCTAAAAGTTATGATATGTAAGGTAAGTGTCCCAAATATCGCCTACCCTAACTTTTTTTCAACATTTCATCCACTTTTTAGTTTCTGATTAGGCTTGAAACTTAAAGAACATCCCTAAGAACTATTTCCTTTGGTATCCTGAGATCAACCAGCTCCAAAACCAGTGCCAGTTTAAGTTATGTAGCTATATTGGAAAAATTGAAATTTCCAGTGAATCCCAGAGCAGTTCCTAATATCGCCTACCTCTGTTCCTATTACCGCATACCAGGCGAAATTAGGAGCACCTGTTAAAAGGCGTTGCTAGCAAAGTCCTTCTGAGCAAGATTTCTGGAGTTGCATGAGGGGGGGGGGGGAGGAAAAAAGAGAAGAAGAAAAAGCTCAAATAAAAACACAGAACAAAGAATAGAAAATCTAATCAAGCCATTTAATCATTCAAACAGAAGGAACATATATATTTCCTGCGCTCTTTATTGGCTGCATCACAATATTTGTGGTTCCACTGAAAGCAGGATGTACACATGAGCCACTCCTGACCACAGCTTCCCCCTCTCTGCCGATGACATTTTGTATACAGCTGATTTCCCTTTCGAGCATATCACCTGTACATTTTTAATTTGGATAGTTGTAATGCCCGTTTCGTCAACATTAAAAGTTCTGGTAGGGTGGAACTTAATTTTCTCAAGTTCTGCTTTAAGAATTGTGAAGAAGGATTTCACGTTTTCTTCAGTGAACCCTGGGATTCTGGCTCTTGACAATGACTGTGGATTTCTGATTGTCAATTGGGAAGCGTTTCTTTTCAAAACCGAATTCAGTCACTTTCAACCAGCTGAGTTTGTTTTTCAGAGAAGGAGTGGGGAAGATTGCTTCTCAAGGCATGCTGGTAGGCTATCTGCTTAACATCGTTTCGAGTCAAACCAAATAAATTGGATTCCATTTCCTTGAAGTATTTAACTTGCTCCTTTTCTAAATCATCCGTCAGTACAGGTTTTCACCCAAGTTTCTTTCTCACCACTATTCTAACCTGCAATTCCATCGTTTTTCTCATTCACATCTTTTTTAATGTACTCACGAATCGTAAATCTTGGAATGCCAAATTGTTTGGAAGCCTTTAACGTTCCCATTGTGGCCTGCATACAAGACGTACTCCCTGTCTGTCTATTTTTAATTTCCTTTGGCATCTTAGACAAGACGTACTCCAACAAAAAAGAACGGAAAGTGTAATAAAATAACTAAAATTAAAAAGGAAACAAAAATGCAATACTCAGTTTTTAATTAAAGTAACTGTTCCAAATATCGCCTGGTAGGCGATATTAGGATCAACTTGGTAGGCGATATTAGGAACACAACACAGTCAACACAATTATGCTAAGAACAAAGTTTAAAACTCAGCTTTTTTCAAAAATAATAGCACCTCTGGATTCTCTGTTAAATGCACTTTAAAATGGTATAAGCAAAATTAGAATTGGGATGCACCTACCTGGTTATTCACTGGATTCTTTGGAGCCAAAAGTTACGAAGACAACAGCCAAAACAGCTTCAGACGCCGTATAGTGTCTGTTGTCCGTGATAAGAGCATTTCCTCATACATAGCACGAATCATACTTTAGAAACAAGAGTAGGCGATATTAGGCACAGGGGCGATATTTGGGACACTTACTCTACTCTCTATCTAAGATGAAAGATCAATAAAAAGGAGATATAAAATCAAAAATAACAAACATGTTTCAAAAGTTCTGTCGATACGTTCATTATTGTAGCCGTGGAGATCTTCCCTTGGAAATATCTTCAAGGATAACATCGCTCTGTATAGACGCCCGAGTTGCATTTCCATGTATTGTTGAGAACTTCAACCTCACATACACACAGTTCGAGCAGGTAAAATAATTTTAAAATTCAAAAAATCAAGTGCCGCTAATAGTCACGTAAACGAAACACGCGCGTCAGCAACCTTAAGATCAGAGTGAGAAACAGCTTAGAGCCATGAAAGTGAACTGTATTTCTGAGAAAAGGAAAAAAAGGGGGAAAAGTAAACAGCGAAAGCGAAGAAAATTCTCTGCATCCAATTCTCGGTTTCGTTCTTCCAGCTCGCAACCCGAACTAAACAAACAAAATGCCAAGATACGAGGGCATTTACGGCTCCCTTCGCTCTCGCGCGCAGGTTGGGGATGCAAAATGACTACCCAGTATGGTTTCTCTCATCTTTCGATCTCAATAAGAGCTGTGAGAAAAACAAAGGAGTAGCGGATCAAATTCTTTCCGTCCCATTGTTTCGAGCCTTGTGTTTTTCTGCGAAATTGGATTAAATCGCAACTGTTCCGACAGGGTTGCCTGAACGGCATATCAGAATCTGGCGATCAGAGTCTACCGAAAACTAGCGGTAGAGATTCTGTTTCGACAAGTGGTAGTCCAGTAATTATAGTGGTTATGATTTTTAGTGTGGTTAAGTGTTTAATGAAGTTTTAGAGTTTGCTTCGGACCGTTTTTAAAACACACGAATGTTTTTTGCACATTTCTTTTAATTATCACATGGATTAATACCATACAACCGAAAGTTCAACGCGAATTTTGTAAATGATCTTCGAGACTTGACGGTGAGAGCTATCGAGAGATTCCTAAGTTCTGATTTAGATGCTTTTTACTTCTCATATAATGTAAAGACCACTTTTTTCCCTTAAAATATCCTATATTTATGGCAAATTGCCAGAATATAGTATTATGGGGCTTAATCTGCTTCTTTCTATTTACAAATTTATGCACGTGAGCATTCAATTTCTAGAATCCATATTCTCCCCATAAATTTAACTTATACTGTGTCAAAGGGGTAAATCTAGATATTAGATTTATCTAGCAGACATTAGATCTACTTCTTTAAAAATAATTTAATTTTCTTTAAAAAAGAATTGACAAAGGTGATCCTGCTTCAGTAGGTGATATCTTGGGAATGGCTCAAACGACGCTCATTAACGGTGACCACTCATTAAGGCTCTTAAATTGTCCTAACTTAATAAATTCTTATGTAACGAAAAAGGAAATAATGAAATTATTAACATTGTTTTATCAGTCTAAATTTCGATCATGTGTTTTATACAGATCATTATGTTTCATTCTGATTTCTATCTATGTTCCATCTGCCTCGGCTTTATGTATGTTCCAAAATGGATCCCTATGCAATATCACTACTATGGAAAGTAAGCTGACCCCTTCTAGATTCTCTTCGTGGCTGGCTTGAAGATCAAAGGAATATTACATTTAACAGAGCATTTCATCAAAATAGATGAACTAAATGGTTTTCATGGGGTTTCATTTACTTGCACGAAAGGTTTCTTTTGCTCTCGCAGTGGGCACCCCTATAATTAGACTATGATGTTCAGTGAAGATAAAACAAATAATTCATAGGACGAACGTTGGGACCTAAAACAAACTGAAAAGTATAGTCTGTAATACGAGTGACCTGCTCGACACATAATTAAAAGACAAATTACTCTTCGGGACATATCTTTGCATCAAAAATGTTTTCATGACATCATAAGAAAGAAAAGAGAATTTTGAAAACCAGTATTGAACAATCAGTAGCTAAACCATTTACAAGTGCTTACATGGATGAATGGATATTTGCTTAAATACCAGTCTGACCAGGCCTCCCCACCACACATTCTCGAGTGCCTGGGATTGTTCCGGGATGACCTGCTTTCTGTACCTGTTTTGGTGTATGATTTTGTGATGGTGAACAGACTCGTGGATTTCGTCTAGCTGGCACTAGACGTACAGATTAGCAACAACAACGACAACGTTCTTACGGATTGCAGATAAGGATAATTCGAATTAAAACTGTTGCCAACAGAAATCATAACCGATATAAATCAAGAGATTAATTACATAAGACGATAAAATGCGTCTGGATAAATACAGCATCAACATAAACTGCGGAAATAGTGCTATCAGTGTATTGATATACTAACTTAACAGACAGACTTATATAATTTCATTCATTTGTTGTTAACTTCACAAATACCAAATACTGTTGATAAATTCGAAGACACTAAAAATATCATTACTTCATTCTTTTTTGTCTCTAACACTTCCCACTGGCTACCTTTTACACCGACTATGAAGATGTTTATGCCACTTGTAAGCCATTGTCCTAAGTTTAGAATCACCCTAGTCAAGAACACATACCAGCAGATTAATATGCATACCAGTTTCATTAATTCCGATATCAACATCAATAAAAATAATAATCTTTCTGACTGAGATCCCCGCATTGTCTTTCGAGGGAGAAAATAATTTGTGTAGTCAGGAAAAATTCCCTCGAGGTTGTGGACATCTATAATCGGAAAGGGTGTCATCGGAGGTTATTATACCCGCCATGACTTTGACACGTATGACTGGATGCCATTATCGGACTGCCTGGCTGACAATCGAAGGATAGAGTCGATGTCTTCGGAGAGCTGAATGCCCCCAGGACTGACCCCCCCCCCCCCCCCCGCGACACATTTTATTCATAGTCTCGTCTACTTGGGGATGGCCGGGTATCAAGAAGAAAAAAACTGTCATGCTACTCTTAGGATTGATTAGAAATCCGTGAAAGACGTTAGGGAGGAAAGAGATGGAGATTACTACAAGCAGGGAAGTGATTAGAATTTCACTTGAGAGTGGATAAAAATTTCCAGTATTTTCTTAAGAAAGCAGGGATTATAAAGACAGATTTCTTTCAGGAGATAAATGTTTGTTTCTCTTTAAGGTTGCTGTGTACTAACCCTATTGGATTCGCTCACCTCACTATTAACCTATGGAGAAAATGTGTTTACTATTTTACAGCTACATAAGTGCTGATAATCCAACAAAAAGGGTATTTTCAGATAGCCCGAACTTTTCTGCATCTTACAACAGGATTCATTTTATAAATTTCGTCCACCAAAGGAATTTAGGAGCGTTCAAAACATAATACACCAGAGTGATTTTTCCCCGAATAATTTAAATTTTAAATTGCGTTTTTTTAGAAATGAAAAATGCCCTAACGGGTAAAATTTCTTTCTCTAATACGGAGTATAATTTTTTAAAAAAATCTTTAAATCAAAGTCCATAATCCTTGGACACTCTTTCTCCATAGGTTAACATTGAGGTGAGCGAATCCAATAAGGTTAGTACACAACAGCCTTAAGTTATTGCACAAATATTGTTCTGCGCTGCAGCTGATATACATTTCTCTCCAGACAACCTAGACATAACATTAAGATTTCAGCAGAGGCTTCGCTGTATCCGATAAAGATTTAGGATCAGTTTTTAAAAAAAAGAATCAACCTAGCTGTTTTAAAATTTGGTCAGTACAAGTCAAATGTCACCACTTTGCAACCATGACAGGAAAGAGGGCTGACCCTGAAAGCGTTATAACATCTACACAGGATATTCGTACTACAATGGGAAAATATTAGGTTTTGAGCACATATGTTAGTGCTCCTGACAACCGTACGCCCATAACAAACGCCTCTCATTCCAGCATTCATGATGCGCAAACAGCACTACCCCGTTGCATTTTGGCACAGCTGTGTCGCGAGCAGGTTTTTGACTCAATCGTGGGCATTGGTTACTCCCTCACAACCGGCATCCTAATCTGGCGAGTGATTATACCAGGTCTCAACTTTTCACCATTCTAAGAAAAAAGGTACATTCAAATAGATATTAGTGGATATGATGATCGGCATACTAGAATAAATCTTTTAAAATGTTACATACATTCAGAGCTATGTATTTCAAAAATATGAAATAGTGATAAATAAAGTCATTCTGAAGGTAAACAAATCTAATGGAGTAAACAGTCGGTTAGCTAGGACTTGGAGACAACTAAAGTGATAACTGATACCAAGTACTGAAAACATGTCAAAAAAATTACTCAATACACTAAACATCAGTCAATAGTAGCTTATTTTTGAAATAATAACAGCTTATTTTTTAAAATAGAATCTGAAGAACATTAAAATTAGTTGCTTCAATTACAGTTGCGCACTCATGCAAAGCGTTAGCTACCGCTATCTTGAAGGTATTGTGCTAAGCTCGTCTCTGATTGGTTGGTCGTAACCAGTAGATGCATGTCATCCAACTTTTATGACGCTAGATTTTAAAAAAAACGTGCTTGAAAAGCTACCCTATTATCCTAGGATTTTCGTAGAATTCCAGTACAGAAGATTTATCTGAAAGAGTTATCTCTGCATACAGTGAAACTCTCTACAGTGAAACTCTCACGTGAGATACGGGGTGTAGTCAGACTTAAGGCAATAATATTTATAACTGATAGCATTGATAGGAAATTAAATGAATATTGATAGTGTTGTCTTTACATGTATATCAAAAGTATGAGATTATAAAGATTTTTCAGTTCTAGTCGTACAAAAGACTAAGGAAAAACTCAACCATGTCTAAAGATCGAGCATTTATTCACTGCATGAAATTTGTGGTACAAGCGATGGTAGACAACTGTTGAATCAAAGCAGTACAGCCATAGTTGGAAAATAATCATCACAGCACTTATTTGTATAATAAACTCGTAAAAATAAAATTCAGCCTAACAGGGTATGAACTTTATTTTATTGATAAAATTCACTTTTAATACATTCATGTCCATAAATTAAGGATAATGCCAGCTCCTGTAAATAAAGGTTCAGAAACAAAACAAACGTGACTTATTTATAAAACAAAAGATAAAGAACAAAAAAGATGGTGTATGTATGATACCATTCATAAAAACTACGATTTTTGCTCCCTGGAGAAATTGTAAAAAATATCTCCTTAACAAAAACTTAATATTACATGGTTGGTATGATGGTTAATACATTGTATGTCTCCCATTCGATGAAATACAGTCCGTACAATGCCTAGGCATGCTGAGTATCAAATTATCCAGCTGATCTTGGGGAAGATTATTCCACTCAGCAAGCAATGCTCTCCCTAGTTCCGGTACACATGTAGGAGGTGGTTGACGAGCTTCAACTCGTCGGCCAAGCATGTCCTATACATGCTCTATCGGATTCAAGTCAGGTGAGAATGCTAGCCATTCCATACGGGTGATATCCTCAGATTGAAGACATTCGTTTACGATGTTTGCTCGGTGAGGACGGGCGTTGTCATCCATAAACACAAATTCTGCGCCCATGGCACTCCTAAACAAACGTACATGTTGTTCCAGAATGATGTCCCGATAAATGTGGCCGTTCATGGTTCCGATTGGAATATGCAGATCTGTTCTGGAGCCCAGTATAATTCCACCCCAAACGAGATATCCTGCACCACCGTAACGGTGTCGTTCAATGATGTTGTCTTGGTGGTAACGGGTACCTGACATTTTCCGCCTGCGAGCAGGACTGCGAGCATATAGACCAATATTTCCCAAAAGTTTGTACACGGTTTGCCTTGAAACTGTGGTACCCGTAGCTGCAGATAGCTGACGAGACAGGTCGGATGCTGTGCTCCGTCTGCTTCTTTAGGTAGTTACTGCCAAATACCCGTCTTTATTCGGAGTTGTAACTCGGGGGCGACCTGTACTGTAACGTCTACAGAAATTTCCATCATCTTGGAATCGTTGACAATGCCTAGAGATGACACGTTGGGCAATTCTAAGTTCCTCGGATACTTCCATATGAGTACGCCCACATTCCAGACGGCCGATAATTCTGCCACGTAAATAATCATCCACATGCGTCCTCTGTGTCATAACTATTCGGTTATGGCACTGAGCGGCCATACCAACCATGTAATATTAGGTTTTTGTGAAGGAGATATTTTTTACAATTGCTCCAGGGAGCAAAAATCGTAGTTGTTATGAATGGTATCATACATACACCATCTTTTTTGTTCTTTATCTTTTGTTTAATAAATGGGCTTTATGAGTAAGTCACGTTTCTTTTGTTTATGAACCTTTATTTGCCGGAGCTGGCATTATCCTTAATTTATGGACATGAGTGTATTTTATTTTGTTTGTGTATTATCGGGTAAATTAATTGCCGGGCTTGTTTTATCGAATTTTCTTCATATATGACCGGACCATTGCAGCTGTAGATCACCGAGACTTAAATTATGAAAGTCCAATTTGCAGGAGATAAGTAACTGTGAGACCAACGAGATTTTATATGTCTGAAACAGAGTTTTCAACGATCTAGGTTGGGGAACTGCAGTTATAGTTTAACCTAAGCACTGCGCAGGTGTTCCCATGGCAGTCCTCTTTTTCTCAGATCACCTCTTACGTTGATGTACTTAAAATATCTAACAAAATATTCACCGGCGCAAGATTTGTCCCGAAGTGTTGGCCATGTCCCATTTACCAATCGGAAATCTTATAAAACAAGCTTAAATAACCGCGTAATTTCATATACGAGCATAATACCCACGTATAAGATTCCCCGCCGAAATGTTCCTAAGCAAACTGACTGATAAGCAGAGATGTCAAGAAAAACAGAAAGTAGATGTTTCAGTGCGCATCCTGCCTGAGATGTGAGAAAAGGAAAAGAAATCGACGCTTCAAAGCATGTTCCACTTTGATGTTTTTGTATGCCTTCTCGATCCAACAGAGAAATGAAAACGGGATTGGCCGGAGTCTATCGATCAGCAGATTACCTCTCCCTGCGCCTCTAGGTTTATACCTGTCGAGGAGGGGAAACAAGAGGATCTCCCTCCCTCTTTCGGAAGACAGATGGTTAAAATATTCATCACCGGATTTCGTTCTGTCGGCAAGAACCTGACGCTGACGGAACAGGACACACGTTTAGCGAGATGAGTGGCAGCTTAACAGGAATCCGAAACCCCCTGAATACTCTCTACATAGCGATGGTGTTCGGTTGCGTTGCAAAATCAGGGCGATTCAGTTTTCTGTGCCAAAGGAAAGAAAACTTTTTTTTTCCAACTATTTGATTAATGTATTCAGAAATTATTTCTCGGTAAATAGAGATGATTCAATTTTGGGATTAAAATCATGGTATTGCATTCTATTGTCTATAGCAGGGGTGGCCAACCGGTCGATCGGGATCGACCGGTCGATCTTCATGATATTAGTCGATCGCGAGCCATAATTTCATAAATATATGGACTATGTTAGTGACAATAAGCTGCTCATTTTCCATAAAAAATGAGAACTAGTCGATCGCCGAATAAAATATCATAGAAAAGTCGATCGCCAACTGAAAAAGGTTGGTCAGCTCTGGTCTATAGTATACTGAACTATATTAAGCCGTTTTGTAACATCAGTAAACGAGGTTCCGATTTTCAGAGAATGGACGGAAAGATATCTTGATATTGTCAAAGTATTTTGCAGTCTTAGCATTAAATTTTCAACAGATTTCCTTCGTAAGATCCGTGCTGGAAAATGCCCAAATGGCCAGGGCGCTGGCAGTCGGTACCAGAATCTGTGGGTTCAAGACCCACTATTGGCATGGATGTTTGTAACCATTCGAATGGCTACAAACTATCGGCTCTATCTATCTCGATTAGCTTTAAGTAGTAGGTCCCGATCTAATTATCCCCCGTGTGGCAAAAAATGATCGTAGTTCCAAACCAAACCAACTTCCTTAAGATCATGAAAACGCTCTATTTAAACGAAAATTCTATTTTCTTTTCTAAATAAATATTTATGGGGTTTTAATAAATGTTTAGATACTGCTTCAATTAAACTTAACTGGAGATGTACGCGAGGAAAGAATATAAAAACAGGCAGAAACAAAATGTGTTCTAAAATATAAAATTCTCTCATGAATACCGTCATAAAGCAAATAATATTCTTGTTCATTTACTGACGTCAATTCGATTTTTAACATTTCCTAACTCTTTTTGATTTCTTCGAGTCTAGCAATAGTTAAAATCCGTCACTTCAATGGGAGATTTATAATCACAGTAATTTCGACAGTTCGCTTGCAGGTGCGTTTTGATAGTGGGAAGTTTTAACATATTTAGATGAGAGCTACCTCGTATATCCTTTGATCATATTTAGAATTGAGGTCTGAAGAAAGTGCATAAATAGTACATGCGTAAGGCAGAAATTGATTCAAATAACGAAATGTAATGATAGAGAACACGTACTAAATTTTTTCCTAATAGGACAAAATCGATGAAAATCCTATCATATCTATTGGTTTTCCATTTGTATCTTCCTAAATATTTAAACGCTAGGACTCCATATGAAATCTGAATTCAGGGTAACCGTTTTATATTGAACCAGCATATCAAATATTGCGAAAATTTAAACGTCAACGTAAAACCGCTTTTATGTCTTATAGATTTTCTCTTCGGGAACAATGAAACGCTAGAACACGATTACTGTAAAGTTTTCTGTCGTGGCAAAAATTCCTTTGTCTTCGACAAGAGGTCAAAATCGAAGAAAATCACCTAGCCAATAGCGCCAGCCTTCTCAAGGTCTGTAGAACATTGGTAGAGGTCAGATGGAATTAATAACAGTTGAACTTCATTTTTTTTTAGCAGTGAACTTCTGGAAAATAAAGTCCAATTTCACACAGAGTGTCACAAAAAGAGGGCGTACAAATCTATAAATTTTAAATGGTGCTGGAAAGATAGCACTGGGTGAGTAGTAAAAATGAATATGTCTTTCGAGAATAAAAGGTGATGAAAAGAAAAGGAAAAACCCTCATTTCAAGTTTAAAATTTTAAGCTTTCAGTTCAAAATTTGTAAACGATTTCGTAGCTACTATTTGTAGATGTGCCATATTCAATGGTATTTAAAGGGTTCAGGGCACGAAATTCTCACAAAATGTAGATTTTTATTTTCATGGCTTAAGACATATACAGTATCCACCAATAAGTATTTGGACACCTGTGATAGAAAAAAAAATTATCCATATTCAATAGCTGGTAGAGTGTAGAGCCTCCACGAGAGGCAATTACAGCCTCAACCCTCCGGGGCATGCTTTCCATAAGTCCTTGTATGAGGGCTAGTGGTATTTTCTTCCACTCGGCTTGGAGAAAACATGTAAGTTCCTTCACCGATTTTGGACGGTTGTTGCACCCCTTAATTCCGCGATCCAACTCGTCCCAGAGGTTCTCGATAGGGTTCAGGTATATTGGTAGATAGTGTATTATAGACCTTTTAGAGTCAAAGGACAGAAGTTTTTACGATGATTGCAATACAAGATACAAAAATTTTTTTGATGTAAAACTGCTTTAGCTGTACACCTGTACTTTATTCCAGAATGGGATTTTTCATAAGTTGGCTTCTTTACGAGTATTAACATAAAAAAAGGATTCAAAATAAAACAAATAGAAGAAAAAAAGAATAGATGTCACAGAAAATCATAAAATGAATAACTTATACGAATTTCAATGCCTATTTTTAAGAACTTTAGAGCAAGTAAATACTTGAAAGGGATATCAGTTGAGGATTCAAACGTCCAAAAACCTGTTAACAGAGAAGAAAAGTTTTTGGTGGTGTAATACATTTTTCCAAATGCCACGGGCACTTAAGGGAACAATACAGGCTGAACTTGCGAAAAAATAAAAAAGATAACAGGAGATTCTCTCCCCCCCCCCCAAAAAAAAAGGGGGCTTCTGATTCATACAAAAAAATGCAATGCACAGTTATGTTTATATTTACTATATGGTACACTTAGATAAAAGATTTATGGTTTTTAAATTATATGGATTGTGCATTTAGCATTTTTGACAGATTTTTTGAAAATTAGGCCTTATTCTGCCCCAAAATATTTTTTTGTGAATTCTAAGTGTCTTCTATGTAGTAAAAAAATGTTAATTATTCTCTTTTTGTATATAGAGTTAAAAATTGAAAATTTAAAGAAAACGAGGTTGAATATCCCTTTCCCCTTAATACATCAATCTACTATTTGGCTGCTCCTAAAAAAAGTCTAAAATGACTTTTTTTTTCTTTTGCTGTTCAAAGTTTGTTTCAACAGCAGAACTATAACATAAGTCGTTAATCGATATTTTACTGACTGCAGCGTTTTGATCAGCATGGATACGATAACAACAGTAAACGAACACATGGGGAAAAAAGAATCATTTTTGGGAAATTAAACAAGGTAATACTTTCCAATTATTTATCTCTCCTACATCTCCCGTAAATACTTTATTTACGGGTCATTTGATTTCACAGTGTTATTTTACAAGAGTTTTGTGCAGAAATTCCCCCATCCCACACCCATATAGTTTTTGACTGCTCGATTAGCACGTGTGAAAATTCGTAAATCGCCGTCAGAGAGTAAACCTATTCAAAATCAACCTGGTTACGCAAGCTCACCACGCGCGCTTCGATCCCGCTCGGACCACCACAGGTTGCCATGGATACCGCTATAGCGAATCATGGCCCCCATTTCGGTCTATTACCAGGCGAAGATATCTACCCCAGAGATGGAATCTGCAAGATAGAAAAGTTCCCGATAAAAAGAAAAAAAAATCCTGCCACATCGCGAAAAAATGCTTTGATCGCACGTTTGCACTACCTAGCGAGTTTTTTTTTTTTTTTTAAAAGGAGGTTCCTGTGCATGCGCGTGTGTATGTGTGTCAGATCTTGACAAATGGTTAAAATATTCATCGGAGCATTTTGGATGGAGTGGGGAAAAACACACTGTTGAGGGGGGAAAGTGGTGGTAGTGGGGAGAGATGTTTCCGGTAGATTCGATTTGCTTTCGCTGCGCTCACCATAGATTACGGTGCGAGAAGCATTACGAATACTTTTATGTAGCGTGTTAGAGTCGGTTTGCGGGAAATGGCGGCCCTCGTAAATTGTAGCAGTAACAGCTATGCAAGCAGAAAAAGGGAGTGTGGGCGATTTTATAATCATACAACTGTCTTCTTTCTTGCAGTGGTGCGAAGAAAGTTCAACACTAGGCATGGAGTAAAATTTAAAACAGAATTTGATGGATTTTAACCAGGTTTTGCAAGTAGAGTTAGTATTTAGGAATTTTTCAAAAAAAATTTAAAATTTTACGGGCAGGAAATCCTTTTGTACTCTCAAATAGGCATCTCGAGATCAGGTAGGAAAAATATTTCTCATCATTGTCCGGCAGGAAGTGTCCAAACGGATTCGAAAAA
Source organism: Dolomedes plantarius (assembly GCA_907164885.2). Taxonomy (NCBI): domain Eukaryota; kingdom Metazoa; phylum Arthropoda; class Arachnida; order Araneae; family Dolomedidae; genus Dolomedes; species Dolomedes plantarius. Next base: position 170,452,338 of record OU015497.1, on the reverse strand, counting down.
ATCCACTCTATCTATCATATTATTTCGTACTGGACTTTAGACTCTGAAAATATAAAATATTTGCACACTTTTGAAACAATGTTTAGGGTAAAAATATCGATTACTTAAGTAAAACAATACTACAGCTACACATTCCTAAATATTTCTAAATTTATGTGAATTTTGTTTCTGTCTGAGCTAGTATCCTTTAATAAGACTTTGTGGCCTCAGGAAATTCAAGACGTATTTCATTACCACCCTAATTTCTTCCATCTGTCTTTTACATTAATTCTCTTCTCAACTTCTTTTCCGGAACAAATCTAGACAGAAAGATGTCACACCAAAAAGACAGATCACGCAGAAAACGGAAAATAGCCGCGTAGAATCTGATAGAGAAGCTAGGCGGGGGTTTATTCCACAACCGTGACCAGCAGTTGTAAAAGGCTTATCCGTTGACGTATGCATTTAGTTCAAAGAAGATGAAGTGGAATGACACTCGTGTAAGGCACGTTTTATTTCTGATTTAGTATGTTGAACCTGCACGTTGTATGGAGCATACTAGATGAGTGAGAGTCAAAAGATAGTGTATTGTCGATATTGTTAAATGACTTAGAATAACAACAGTCATCATAGCTCTTGTAAATTGTTAAGGTACTAGAAAACCTACTTGGAACTTTTTAATTCCAAGGCATTTAGAGATGAATTTATTTAGACAACACATTACCAAAAAGTCATAACCTGACATAGACTAAAAAATTGTAACAAAAGTGATTTATTGCTTCGTTTTTATTACTAATTCTCTTAACCTAAAATACATCCAGTGACAATGCGTAATTCTTAAAATACCTCAAATGTTTATCACACTGACTTCCGACAGTTAAAAAAGTAACCTAATATGCTCGAGATTGCAGACTAATAAGATTTCCATCAAATTTTCATATAATTTACAAACAGCAATCAATTGCAGTAGAATTTTCAATATATCCCTATTTTACTCCCTAAAGCATCCCAGATAGCGGGTCTATTATTGCTTCAATATTTTTAGAATTGCATACCTAGAAGTGCTGAATTAACACATATATATGATAATATCGAATGTTGCAGGAAACCATAACTGTTAATCTATATTCTTCGATTTTGACATCCTCAAATTTAAAAACTCCTCATTCATACGAACACACGACATTTCTAGTTCATTCAAGTTTTAGGACTTACCGAACACCTACAGAGTTACACAATCAAGGGCTTCTCTTGGATACAGATCCCAATGTCGGGAATTAAAATAGTTATTTCAATAGGATTCAAGTTTTTAGATCTTAATCCAGTTTCTAAACATTATGGGCCAACAAACTTCTAGAAAATTCGATGGTCTCATATTATACATTTAAAAACCTATCGCATGTAGTGAAAGTAAATGTTTGGGAATAGAAAAACTTTGATTTATTCACTAGAATTACCAGCAAGTAAATCTTAATTCGAATTTCCAAAACAAATCTAACCGTCTTTGTTAATGGTTTGGCATCACCAGGATCGCCTGAAACACATCTTTCCATTAGTTCCACAAGTATCTCCAATAACTTTACATTCGATACCATATAAGTTTCCTCTTACTCATAGGGATATCCCAGTAACTTTTTTGTAAATGTTAGCCTCAAAATATTTGCTTCATTCTGCAGACGAGAAGTAGAAACATGGGAGCAAACATTGCACACAGGTCTCCTTCTGGCGACAGTTAGTAACAACTTGCAGCATTTCTGATATCGGATTTCCTGGTAAGGGATAGTCAACCTGTAATACACTTTCAAAGGAATCCAATAGAAAATTCATTTCGTGCCTGGCGTATCATAACTCAAACTGTCCAGAAACATCTAATGCTTAAATTTTGTACCCTATAATATTCCTCTCCAATAAATAGGAAAAAATAAACTAACGAAGAAGGGACCAGCAATTAAAGGGTAGTTACAAGAATTTGGCCGATTTCCAACGCATAAACAAATTCTCCCTCAACAGGCATCGGAACTGGTATCTCCGCTGTATCAGACAGATGACTTAATTAACAACCTTAAGAGATTTGTCTCATGGTATATTTTACTTTTGCAAAATGTATGCGATCACTGCTCTGGAGACGTACGTACTACGCAACTGTTCCCACAAAAAGGGAATTGATTCTATGTTTAGCTTTTGGTATATTTAAAAATTCAAATATCATTCACTGGTTTACACCTTTCATTAATATTTTCGAACAATTTTAAGAACGTATAGCTAAAACTAGGACGAAATATTTGTGTAATATTGCAAATTATCAAAAATAATATGAATGGAAAAACAATTTGAAGGAAGCTCAAGGCAATAAGAAAAGGAAAAGAAATACTTTTACAACCTTCGTTTCCTAGTTTCCTTGAACTGATAACCTTGTTTAAAGAAAACAGTCTCTGAGGGGGGTAAACATTTTACACTGAGGGTTCTCTAACTTTCCTGAAACTAGCATTCTTACAGTATAACTTCGTATGGCGAACATGTAATAGATTCATGACAATATTCCTCCTTTTACATCACCAAGTAAAATCTATTGCTCTTATAAACGTACGGACAAAAACATCTATTTCTGCCCGAAAAGCTGGGGGGGGGGGGGGAGGGAATGTGGTCTGCAGATGAAAGATGGTAAAAACCGCATTTCCTTCGCTGTAACCATGAAAAGTAACTGATAACGCACTCTGGTGTCACAAATTCGAACCCAGCGCATCACTTCAGGCGTTCCTCAAGGGAAAAAAAACCGTAATCATTTATTCTCTCTCGTGTTACTTAACGTAACATTTATGTTTGCTGGCTCGACATTTAATCCTTTCGGGGAAAATATGTGACGAAAAAAGCCAAATCTGATGCCGATTTTGCTCATTTAGAAGATAGAGGTGTACCCTGTTGTTATTTATTTTTTCGTCCATGCAAGCAACAAATGCTTGCAGCCATGGCACGAATTTGAAATTAAAAAAGGGAAAGAGAGCTGCAGGTGATTGTGGTTAGCTTTTTTGGTAAAGAATCAAATCGCTCTGACAAAATACGCATTTAAGTTTGGTTGTTTTTTTTTCCTGTGCATGTTTAAAATGTTTTTAAGAGTCCATACATCCTGGTTAAAAAAATTTCTGATCAGCGTTTATTTTTTCCCTTCGCATGCTGCATTTTCTATCAAGCAGAGCTTTGAAAATCTGTTTAAATCAAGAGAAAAATTTATATAAATTGCATAGTTCGATATCTTTGCGTTAAGGCTGCTGTGTACTAACCCTATTGGATTCGCTCATCTCAATGTTAATCTATGGAGAAAATGCTTCCAAGGTTTCCCGACTTGGATTGAAAGATTTTTTTTAAAATTGTACTCTGAAATAGAGAAAATAAATTTACAACTTGGTGCATTTTTCATTTTTTTTAAAGCAAATAATATTTTAAATTTTAAATTATTCGGGGGGAAAATCTGGTAGAGTGTGTTTTAAACACCACCAATTCCTTTGGTGGACGAAATTTATAAAATGAATCCTGTTGCAAGGTGCAGAAAAGTTCAGGCTATCTGAAAATACCATTGTTATTGGATTAACAGCATTTATGTAGCTGTCAATAGTAGACACATTTCCTCTATAGGTTAACATTGAAGTGAGAGAATCCAATAGAGTTAGTAACCCGTAGCCTCCAAACACTGCCTTTGCCACACACACTATTAAAGTAATTTATAAAATGAATAAGTCAGAAGTGAGTTATTAGAATGTAATGATAGTTTTTGTCAGTAATATACACTATTAGAAGTTTTTTTCTGTATCGACTTTTAAGAGCGCATATTTTTCCCCGTTAAATATACAGCTAAGTAAAAACTTGCAACGACTACCTACAAAAAATTGTTGTAGAATCCTGGCGTTTGAATGTCGACCAGCATTTATCGGGAATGTGAGGAGCTGCTATTTTTGATATTCATACCGCACATGTTTCTCTTTCTCTCTGAGCCCATGACCCAAGATGTTGACCTGTACATAACGTATTTTTCTGATCATAATATGCACCTTTTTACATAAAAAATCGTTTTAAATTGGGGGCGTCTTAATGGTTCGAAGGTAACATTAAAATAAAATGAATATTTTATTATATATATTATATTTTATAAATATTATTTATTTTATTTATTATATATTTTTTATCTTTATTAAGTAAGAAATTGAAAATATCTTTATATACCTAACAAAATACGAAATATTCTTTTTCAAAAATCCTCCCATATATTTGACGTGCGGCTTATCGTCCAATACGTCTTATGGTCTGAAAAATAAGGTATATATATATTTTTTTCCTGTATTAACATGCATCATTTTCAGAAGATGCTTTATTTTTTTACCTCGAGTTTTGTCTTATGATCGACAAACGATCTCCATTATGATTATTTCCAACGAGCATGTGTACTGAAATGACTGACAGGAATACATAGATTCTTAAAATCCACGATGAAAATAAAAAAGGCCACTAGTTTCGAACTAATTAATATAGTTCTTAATTAAGCCTGAGAGTAACTTCCTTTTTGTTGTGTGTTTTTAAAAAACTGTATGGTCATGTTTTGCGTACTCTACAAGTTTCATACTGCAGGTAATACTGAAAGACCCTGGAGTCAAACTCTTGTCTTTGACAATCGTGTTCTCCCAAGTGAACGACCCAAACGGCATAAATAAGGTAGAACCTTCATTTTTAATGTCATGTACTCAACATAAATTTTTGATTTTCATTATTACTATTTCATTAGCGTGCAACTGCATTCTCTAAATACTGCATTATAGCAGTATTTAGGAAATCAGAGTGAAAGTGGCTTTACACTCCGATTTTAAAACATTAAAATTAAAAAGCCTAAATACTTCTACAATTCAGTATTTAGGTTTTCTTTTTTCAGTGTTCAAATGCAGTTTGAGCATATATGGTAGAATACGAACATTTGCCAACAGATCCTACATAATTTTCTCTTATCTAGAGATATAAAAAATATCTTCGTTATATAATACATTACTACTTATCTATCTCTAATTCCTCTATGTATTTTCTTTCGTAATTTCTGGCAACTTTCTAAATTCTACTGCATACCTGTCAAAAAAGCTCTCCCAAGAGAAAAACCTTACAACATATCTGGATGAATTATACTGAAGATTATTCGTTCTTGTTGTTCCAACATCCATTATATGTTTGAGGCAGGCCCTGATTTTCCATTAGGCCCGGTAGGCCCTTGCCTAGGGGCCCCCGAATGTTTTGGGCCCCAAAATAATTTATTTTGAAAGAAAAAAAAGAAAAAATTCCCAATTCAATTTTTTTTAATTTTACCTTTTTTAATAGCAATTTCTTTTATATGTCCTTTCAAATTTTATTGATTGATTGGTTCATCATATGTATAGTTATATGTATATTTCATCATATGTCTGTTATAGTGCATATATGGGATTAATGAATTTTTCTGGTTGCATTGTATTGGTGTTTTAATGATGAAGTTAATATGTTGTATTGATTTTTGTTATTTGATAATGTTTTAGGCTTCTATGCTTCAAATAGCCAATTCTTGGTAAAATGGTACTTTCACAATGATTCATGGTTTGTTTTTTTTTGTGGGTCAATTTTTGAAATTTTATGCCCACATCAGTGTTAGGGGGCCCCCATCCCGAGTTGTGCCTATAGTCAAGAATTTTCTAAATCGGGCCCTGGTTTGAGGTGTCAGTTCAGCTCGGTTATCTGCTTTTTTGTATTTTTAGAAGGGAAAGGATTTTTTTTTAAATATTCTGCTGTATAATTTTATGAACTGATAAAACAGACTGAGACAGTTAATTAATTATCACGATGCAAAAAATATACCTTCAAAAGGACAGAATGTAAAAGTTCTGTTAAGTCTAAGTTTGAAGATGTTAGATATACTATATCCAACACTTCCAATTCCTGCTTAAAGTAATTTATTGCCTAAGTTGTACACTGAGTTAAATGAGATAACTGAGGTGGTAAATTCTATTTAATCCAAGGACTATTTTTAAAGATCTGAGCTCCATTTTTGGCACTGAATACGAAAACTTACTAAACCCCTCTGAAATCAGGTGTCTGGCTTGCGGAAAAGGGATTCAGAGAGTTTTATCATTATGTAATGAGGCTGAAATTTTTCGACTAAGAAAAATTACCCTCTGTTATTCGGATTTTCCGATTAGAGTGAATTATCCAACAGCTATTCTTTTAGATTTTTTTCTAAAATAAACAATTTAAATGCATTTATGCAAGGGCGCAATCACACTCTTATTAAATTAGGTTAAAATATAACATGCTTCAAAACTAGAATTATGGAGAAAAAAGACTAAAAGAAATTTGCCTCTTTCCTGACCCTTAATCAACTTATTGAAAACAAAAACTTCACTGACTCTGAAAATCAAAAAAATTGCCTTTAGTCATGTAGAAAACCTAGTAGTAGAGTTTCATTGATTTATTCCAGAGGAAGATACTGTGAAATTTCTCTAGCCTGCAATCCCTATTCGACACCCCCCCCCCTTCTAAACGACCCTATTTTGTTCAGAACCAATGCAAGACTCTACAGAGCTAATGTTATAGAAGAAACCTCTTTCCCACGGCCACCTCTCAGAACGGCTACTTTTTACGGAACTATTAATGACCGCCGTAGAGAAGTTTCACTGCATCTTCAAATCTAATTGGTTCGAGTGCCTTTAGCTTCGATGTAAATGACTTCAATGAAAATTTTGTCAATATTATTAACCTCCAAGAGCAATTCGTGAAACAATAAGTGATGAGGCACTTAATAAAAGCACGACTCTTTGTGAGCATAGTGGTTCAAATTTAAAAAATGCTTTCATTAGTAAACGAACCACTGAACGTACTACTGCCCTTTGCAACAACATACAACAAGTCGGAATTTTCAACTCATAAGGCTGCTGTATACTATACTGTTTGGATTCATTCACCTCAATCTTATCCTATGGAGAAAATGTGTCTACTATTTACAGATACATAAATGCTGACAATCAAATAAAAATTTCTACACCTTGCAACAGGATTCATTTCATAAGTTTCGTCCACCTGAGGAATTGAGAAGCGTTTAAAACACAATAAACCAGATTTTCCCCCCGAATAATTTAAATTTAAAAATATTATTTGCATTTTTAAAAAACCGAAAATGCCGCAAGGTGTAAAATTTATTTTTCTATTACGGAGAATAATTTTTAAAAAAATCTTTAAATCCAATTCGGCAATCCTTGGACAAATTTTCCCCATAGGTTAACATTGAGGTGAGCGAATCCAATAAGGTTAGTACACAGCAGTCTTAACTATAACAAAAACCAAACTGCCTGTTGTGACACCATGTCCAATACAACACCGAGATTTGCTAAGCTTTCAAAACTTGTTCAAAACCAAGCTTAATTAGATTAAATCCAAGGATTATAGGATATTAATAAGATTTCTTATTGTTATCAAAATAAGTACTGTATTTTGTATTATTTTAATTAATTTAATTTTTATTTGTATGAGTTACTTTATCTTTCCTTGGGTCGGGAAACCAAAACTATTACGCTAATCTTGATCACGGTCATAAAGGTTAAGAAACGCTAGGATATGGTACAGTTAAGTTGTATTTTTTACTTAGGAAAGATTATTCATACATTTTCTCTGTATTATATAACCTATGCTTTTATTTAGAAGAACTTTGTTCATAGTTACACTAAAGAAAGTTTCTTCTTAGTTTTCAAATTAACATGTATAGAGCATAAAAGTTTTAAAAAAATAGTTCAATGGTATTTTTTTTCTTTATATATTTTATTGATGGACTAGCCGGGCTTCGCCCGTCTAGCCGGTCGGTTTAGGGACCCGCTGCCTTCAGCTATCATTGTCAGAGAATGGAAACACTAAAAACAACTAATAAAGGTATTTAAATTTTGTGGTTACGCAACCCATGTCCTGCAAACAGTCGCAAGCAGAAGAACCCCCCCCCCCCCCCAGCGAGCCGGTGTTGCTTGGGATTTTAAGAATGTTTGTTTGTTAACCAAAATCAATTTAAAAACTAAGCACAGTATAAATTACATAGTAAAAAAATGTGAAAGAAAGACCCTAAAATAAAACCGAGGTTAAAATCAAAAGTGCAAAATTACAGAAAATGAAATGAGAAGTATGTTTTAAAATTATAGAAATACAAAAACAAAATAAATTACTGAAAAAGTTTACCTTAAATCTGAGATTAAAATCAAAAGTGCAAAATTACAGAAAAAGAAACATAGTATAAATAAAAACTAAACACAGCTTAAATAATCTAGAATAAATAACAGTATAAATGAAATATATATATATACATTTATAATAAACCACTAAAACCTGAAAACGAAAAATATCAAATTGTGTTTTGGAATGAACTTCTAAAATGAAAATGGCAACATAGAACGTTTGTTTACAATCTGAGACCGGTAATTCTTCAAAAAATCAATGGTAATTCTTCGAAATGTCTCAAAATATAAATTTTTTAGTATAAAATCTGACTTGAAAGATTATTATTTTCATTTATTATTCGGGTTTAATATATGACTTAACTTTTTGACTGTATTTATTTTTCTATTGTTTTTGCTTCTCGCTGTTCAGTAAGCCCAACATGGCTGGCTTGAGAGTTGTGAGGCTCTTCCATTTCTGGATTCACCCTTCAAAAATTGTTGGTTTTTTATTAATTAAAAATTAACGGTGATAAAATTTAAAATTCGGACTTCGAGGTGCATGTACTCATCGTCTGCACTACCTGTGTGCCGAGGTTCATGACTGTAATTGCGAAGATTCGTCTGGAGACCACACACACACACATACAAACACTTCCTTTTATTAATATAGATTACTGCTATACTTTGATGCTATACTTTGAATGGATTACTCCTATATATAATATAAAGAACAAAGTTCTAGAATCAATACCGTTCTTACATATCCGAAAGTATATGATAACATGAAGGATAACCTGAAGATGATCTTTGCTTAGGTACTCATCTTTACTCAATCTAAATGATAATCTATTGTAAGAACTATTCTGAAATAACTCTCGAAATTATTGCTTTCATTTATTTCAGACCCAAAATTATTTATTTTATATTTGGTCCATGCGATATTCAACAACCAGAGCTTAGTCAACTCCTCCAAAGTATTATAAAATGGAAGAGTTAGCAGGATTACCATTCGCAAACATTTCTAGCCTCGTGGAAAATTCTTTACTTGAATAAAAATTGAAGACTTGAAGCACCTACCATCTCCGAGAGAAATGACTAGCATTTATAATTCGGTCACCAATCACTGACTGACTGTAAGTTTTAAGCCCATTTTTGCACTTTCCGTTAAGCGCAATATTTTGTCCTGCATGGTTATTCCGATGATTCAGAATCAAGGATTTCAGCCTCAATGAGGATACTGCGTGTGACTCAATTAAATAAGTATATTAGCTTTGATTATTGATACTTAAAACAAAAGCATGCATAAAATAAATTAAATAATTTTTTCTAATTCAATACATGGATAATGGTTCATCCTATCTTAATATCATAATAAGATAGGATAAACAATTTCTGTAAAAGAAATTGTTTAAAGAGTCTGTAAAAGAAACTTGAGAGAAAATGGTAAATTCTTTCAATCATATCAGAAGACGGGTGTACTTATGAAAGATGTTAATGCACAGGAAGTACCTTGCATCTATTGGATAATAAATAAAATTACCCTAGTTACAAAACACTCATCAAATGGAGAGGTTGGTTAGTTGGTTGAGAGCGCTACGGGCAGGTTTTGCTACACAAGGGCTCATTATACCGAGACCCTGCAGTTTAAAGCAGATTCCAAACGGCTACAAACAACCATGCAAACAGTTGGACTCGAACCCACTGGCTCTTGACCGAATGCCAGCGCCCTAGCCCTTCAGCCATCAAATGAGGAGTCTCTATTGAAATTTTAAAAAGACGCCATGCCAAAACATAGGTATTTTACTGATTTCCTTGCAACTTGATGAAATTTATTTTCATATCGCTGACATAATCCTTTGGGTGCTATCTCTGTGGTATCTATATCGTAGTGGGAGTACTTGAATTGCTTTAATAACAGAATCAGTAAACCAAGCCAAGAAAGCACAGGTGAGTGCTTGAATAATTGTATAATTCCCCTAATCATCATATCTACAACCGAACAATGGCAAAATCCAGGGCTTTATAAATACAGAAAAAAACTACAAAAGAATTACAAATTACTTGAATTTTAATAAGGCAAAATTTTCTGGAAATATGAGCAAAAATATAAGTCCGATTATTCAATGTTACATATTCATTAAGTATATGAATAAATAATGTATAACGTTATCAAATCAAGAGCGAACAAATAAAAGAAGAAACGTGAACCGTAATATAAAAGCTTCATTGCCAACCTATTAAACCAGGCGTATCCATCCCTCGGGTCGCATGTGGCACTTGACAGCTAACAGTGTGGCCCTGAGACATCACAAACTTTTAAATATCTATCTTCCATAGAATAATACTCCTCTCATCACCACCACACCCTATTTATGTTGTAGCTTTTAGACTCTAGCTACACTTGTACACGATTATTTTCAAAGATAAAGCACTCGATGAGTAAAATTATATTGAAAAATTATGATGAGGTACAGGTGACACTCCTATAACACGGTAGATAGGTTCCTAGAAAATGCCGTGTTGTGTGAAACCGTGTTATATGAGACCCAGAGACAGTACATAAAAGGGGGTTACGTTCCGAAAACTTATTAAAAACAATATTTTTTTAATTCCATAAAAGCAAGTTAATTTTTATTCAAAATATAAATGTATGCATAACACAAAACGAAAAGAAACAAAAAATATTTTCATTTAATGTGACATTAATTTAATAAATTTCTTCCTCATCACTGCTAAGTACAATCAAACGATAACATGTTTTCTGTTGAACGATGTCACCTTCACTTTCAGAACCCTTTCCTTCATTTAGATTTTTTGCACCTTCTAGTCTTTTTTAAAAATTTGTAATTTTGGTTTGTTTGCTGGTTCTTACGAGGTCATTGTAGATTTCACGGTATGGAGATAGACAATTTTGCAGCTTCCTTTCGAATTTTCGGTTTCTTTCAGCGGAAGGGTCTGCATTCAAGAAAAATGATTCAAGATTTTTAGCTAAGCTTAGGCCTTCTTACAATTTTGTAGAGTTATAAATGAATAAATTATAATTAGTTTATACATTTTAATGTAAAGTCACTATAGTTTGTTGTTCCTTTCCGTCATTACTTTAAGGTAATTTAGTTTTTAAATGTGCTAAACAAAAATCATGATATCTAGTGCTGTAGAAGTACAGTGTTGTACAAAGGTTTTCGCAATTTTTTAATAGTGTTTACCGAAACCGTATTACAGATTGCAGTGTTATATGAGGGTTCCCGCAATTTATCCTATCGTGTTAGAGCGAAACCGTGTTGTAAGATGCCGTGCTGTAGGAGGGCTACCTGTACCTGACGAAGGACTGACGAAAAACTGCAACCACTTCCATTGAACTAAATATAAAAGCATTAGTTTCACAAAAACAAGGTAAAAATATTCCCATAGTTTTAAGTTTATATTGCTCTCTTTTTAATGATATGATAAAAAATAAAGGAAGCATTCTTATTTATAAAAATTAACTATTACATATTTTATATGCGCCCAGAGGCTATTCTTCCGCCCGGGCAAGCCAAAAGGTTGGAGAACCCTGAATTAATCTGTATAGGCTTATGAAAGCTACATTTCTGGCAACACTATAGAAAATACGTCTTCGAGATAAAAAAAAAAGCAGCTTACAGGGAGATATCATGAAAGAGGATGAAAAATCTGTCTCAAAGGAAGGACGCACTGATTCATATTTCAACAGCTTTCACGCATTCGATCTAAAAAGTAAGGGATTCTGCATCGTCAATAGTAAAAACATTTCTTTTCTCACAGCTGAGGAGTGTATACTTTTGCGATATTCTTCGGAATCGTTATCCTTCAACAGAGGAGTAGGGATCTCTTTGGATATCTATACATCGTCTTCGTAATTTATCCATTCCATTCTTTTACTGTCTCGAAGTAAACGAAACAGAATCCTACTGCCTAATATCCTCTACCATGCTCTAAAATCTTTATGAAATTTAGAATTTCACTTTCAGTTTTACCTGGCTGCCATGCTGGTTTAAGAAACATCTACCTTATTTTACCATTATAAGTGAATAACATTGATAATCGCCCCCTTACTTTCCCAGGTAATATGGGACTGAGCATACGAATCTGCCTCTTCGGTTTGCTTTGATGGGATACTGAGATATCTTTGGTTTGGTCAACCCAAAAGATGCTTTACGGACAAGATAATGGGGGAGGGGGGGTTTATTTGTTTCAAAAAGTGATGTTCAATCAATCGTGTTAATTCAGTGATTGCTTTGAGTTAACTGACCAGGGAAATACAAGTAAATAAGTGGTAAAAATGTATATAGTTGTTATTATACAGTGATAATAATAAGAACTGTATTAATATTACAAATCTTGTAATATTAATACAGTTAGTATTGATAAATGTTAAGCACCTCTACATTTCGGTTTCTCCTGCATAAGCTAAATGGGCAATTGTTGATTACATATTTTATACTGGTTCAAAACAGCCACACATGACCGTAATCTTTTGAGTAACACCAGCTACGAAACCATACCGTTGTTGTTCTGAACTTGATGGGTTTCCTGGTAATTTCGCAGCATGTGATGCAAATATGCATCACATGTCTTTTTCCATTAAAAAAGGTCTAAAGAAAAGGGATTCTTTCATAGTGGAAGATCACCCGAATGAAACTTTGCAGCAGTCAAGTCTTTCCTTTTGACAATATCATATAAAGGTTAGCTTTTTGGTTGAATGGAAACATCAACGATTTTAAGCATATTTCCCATAATTATTTTTAGCACAAATATTCAAAATCCCTCCAGATAAAATTGACTATTTAATAAATTTTCCTGTCGAAAAAAATTAATATTAATCCTAATAATAATGAGTAATATTATTATAATATTATTATCATTACTTCAATACCACAGGTTAACAGAGAAAGTAACAAAAGTGTATACAATAAACATTTTTTTTCTAACAATGACTAAAGTTTTCTGATGAGGTAGATATTTCAATTCCGCTTTGATACTTTTCACAAGTCATAAACTACAATGGAAAGAAAAAATTATCAACAATATGGCTTGCAGTTTATTTACAAATTTTATATGAAAAGGATGTTAACTTGTAACAACAACTCATGTTTACCTAGTTATGTACAGCGTAAATATATTACGACAAAATCATTCATTTCCATTCCTATATATGAGGGAGTAGTTTAGATATAAATAAATGATTTATCAACATGATTATAATTATAGGAAAAAACAAATAAAATAAATTCTACAACTTGTATCTCTACAGGCTCGAAATCAATAATCTTATCGAAAACGCATTTCTTATCGTATTTTATAATCCTTTTATTTTAACATGCTTCAAAATAATTATTTTTAAATTGTTGCTATTGAAGGAATACATCACTATACAATGAAGATTTTTAAGTCTCTTTTACCTTTTTAAAGACCCAGTTTAAAGTCCTGAGATACCGATGAAAACTAAAATGCAGTAGAAATTTTTGCCCACCTTTAATTTTCATTACAAAGCAAATTGGTTAATGGACACATGAGAGGTGACGTCTTTCAGTACAAAAAACGGAACCATACTGAACATCAAACGCGAGGGACTCTAATCAAAAGAGTTTAAGTAAAGAGGCATAAGCATTAGTCTTTGCTGCAATAAGTTCCTTCGTAAGTCTGCCGTCGCAATATCCTCCCACCTTCGAGTTTCTTGGGTTCAAAACTCGAATAAAATGTGTGTAGTCTCCGTCCTTGGTTTCAATATACGTCTATATCAGGAACGTTTAATATTAAATCGGTATCGTTGCTCATTGTGGCACTAGCAGTTCGCTTACTGGAATCTTCTGTAGATGTGTACGGTGAATAATGTTCTTTATGGGTGTTCGTTTACTTAGTTTGAAGAACAGTATCACTTTCATGGTTCCTTTCTAGAGGTTATACCATGAGTGTTGAACAAAGATATTCACTGCACTTCACTTTTATCTTAGCAAGTCGAACATGTCTGTATTTTGAAGGAAAGACGTCGAGGGCTTTAGCCATAGGCCAGTCAATCTCCTTAGTGTTGACACTTGAAACTACTACTATATCATCGATTAGGATTGCTTTCTGAATTTTTGCATGCTTAGATGACTGCCTTAAAAGGCCTAAATCCTCCAACCGAAACCTTTTACGAAGGTCTAGTCTAAACTTTTGTCTGTGGGTATGTTTTTTTATAATGTAATGATGTTTAAAGCAGAAAATCCTGTTTGTTTACTCTCCCGAAGAAAAATATTGAAGGTGTGAGGGGTGGTTAAATCAGCTACTTCATCAGATACATAGGTCAAGAGACGACTATTAATTACGCTCTCAATGTCACAAATAATGGTGTCCCTTTCAAAGTGTCTCTCCCCAATACTTTCCCGAGAATTCCTTTAATCACTCTAATCAATCTGGCCCATCATCTAGCCCACGATGGTGCGGATGGAGGAATGAGTTTCCAAGTAATTGTCTTCACGATACTATTTGGGAGATTTTATTACAGTCAAAGTTCTTTGTCAAATTTTTCATTTCTGTGAAATTCGAACTATTGTCCAAATAAACTATAGCTGACCTTCCTCTTCGTGTGATGAAACTTAACGTTTGTAGGAAAAAATTTAGTGAATAAGTTAGTGGCTAATTCTAAATGAATAGCTCTAAAGGCAATACATACATACATAACTCTACAAGACTGCTACTCAACTCTCACAGTTTGGGATCTAGCATAGTCCATTCCAATTATTTTGAGAACGACTACTTCTTTCACATAGTTTTCAGGATGAGATTTTGTGGGTCTGGAATCAAGTCTTCTACAGCAGGGATGTCAAACTCGCGGCCCGCGACGAACATTTTTGAGGCCCGGCCAATATATTGGCACACAATAATATATAATAAAATAACCGACACAGAATTATAATAAGATAGGAAGAATTCGCTAAATGTTTTTTAATGATACTCTTTTTTGCTATTATTAAACAAAATGCATATATTTATGTTGAATATACTGAAATTAGGTAAATAAACCTATGTTTCTATTAATATTGATTTTTTTGCGGCCCACCTATAGTTAAACCTTGTTTGTTTGGCCCAAGGTAGCCTTTGAGTTTGACACCCCTGTTCTACAGCATACACGAGTTCGAATTATTTTTCTTACAGTTTTCTCTGAATTTCATAATCGAGAGTTCTTTTCTCGGATTCAACCTTAGAATTTGAATATCTGCATGTTCTAGACTTAACCCTCAAACGGTACAGTGGGTGTCGGATCCGACCCAAGGATGTGTCTTCCCCTTTCCCGTACTCTCCTCTCTCATTGCAAATGATCGAATTGACAAGGAACCCTACCAGATAGATCTACTAGACCACCCTACTAGATATAGGAATAAGTAAATAAGAGTGTCTTTGTTGTAAAATATTATTCATAATCATTAGTCATTTTTTTTAAAAATTTATTTTAGGTTTTTAATTTTTTATTTCGATTTTTGAAGGCCAAAAATGTCAAAATATATTATTTTTTACATTTTTGTGCTCGGAAAGTTGGTTTTACTAATTTCTAAAACTAGGTAGACTAAATTACATATTAGACCTAATATATACAACATTCTATGTAAATACCAAAGAGATTTTCTTTGTTTAACAAAATTGCAATTCGTTGGTCATTTTTCTACAAAAAGGGTTTTATTTCATGTAAAATATTATCAATAAATGTTATTATACAACAAAAATTGCTTATTGTGTACTTAAAAATTCATGGCGCAACAGTCCGCTGTGGTCCAAGACCAGCGGTGCCCATCTCCGTTTTCTTAACCGTGGGCTTGGGGTGCCATACAGCATACGTCTCAGGTAGGTGGTCAGCCTGACGTGGGACCACCAGATTTTAATTCCAAAGCATGTTTGGTCCTCATTTTATCGATCCACTCAAGGGATGAAAGGCTGAGTCAACCTTGCCCTGTCGCAGGATCGAACCGTGGACCTGGAGAATGAAAGCTTGACGCTTTTAACAACTACGCCATCGGGCGTCCATTGAGTACTTATTTCTCACAAAAACCTCATTCAAAAAGAGATCGGGTCGGATCCGACCCGACCCGACCATACCATCTATTTCGTCTCAAACTACTGTACCGTTTGAGGGTTAAATGCTTTAATCTTATGAGTTTTCCAGCCGCAAATAATCACATGGTAGTGTTATGGGACATCTAAAATCTTGGGTATCTTCTTTCATCTCAGACTGCGGGGTTTTTTCCACCTCAGAGGCCCATTAGAACCAATCAGTGCTTGGGTCATCTTTGAACGTTTATATTCAGGGCCTACAAATATATCTCTTGGGAAATTTTTATTAAATAATTTCAGCTTTCCTTAGTTCTTCTGTAGATAATACACTTAACGCTCTAGTTGAGCGATTAACTTTTGAATTCTAAGAAAATTTTGCAGATTGTTGCAAACACTCTGACTGATTTGTTAGAAGAAGACGTGATCATAAATTAGTTCAATTTTGTTTTCAGTATTGATGGCGCTAATATTGGGCATCCTTTATCTTGAATTTAAAATTTCAAAATTATGAGAGGCATTCGAGTGCGGTAATAGGTAAAATGAATTTTTCAAGAGCCATGTAGGTCCCTTCCAAAATTTAGATTGAGCTAGAAGTTTCACGTTACATCCACACGATTGGAGCTTTAATGAATTTAAGGGTCCGAGAATACAGTACAGCTTTTCAGGTTGCTCAGGGATAGAACTTCTCAAACTCTGTTGTAAACAAAATTTACACAATTTTCATTCTTTTTTATCTAGTAAGCAGCATTTCTAGAAACAAACCAGAAAAATATTGGGCTGTCGTTCATTCTTAAGTCTGCTTTCAGATTTTGCGCCCTTCTACTGCCAACACAAGCTTGCAGTTCAAGTCTAAGCACAGAATCCGATTTCATTGGAGTACTTGGCATCTCGCTTGAACAAGCTAACAAGATACGGAATCTTTTTTTTCACTTCTCAGAAATATGCAAGCAGCATTTTACAAGTATTCCAGAACACATGCAAAGTTAAACTTCTGGAATTTTCAGGATTAACTATTCGACACCTAAGGATAGTTGTATCTTTTAATTTGTTACTTTTTCCATTTATCAAATTTCTTTGCTATAGAAATGGGCAATTCTGTATCCCAAACCACTTTTAATGTCCAGCATTCCAGAAGTAAAACCTTTTGTTTTAATATCACAGGGCAGGTAAATTCGACGGGATCAAAACTTTTATGCATCGCTGACAGTATATTTCGTTTGTTGACAGTTTGATACGAGATTTCTCTTAAATAAGCGTAAGAGGTAAGGACCGAAAGAGATACTAAAAACTGCTCTACGATGTTTTGAAAGATTTTTCAGTTCATCAGATCTCCGTTTTCCAACCACAACAGGCTGAGAAAAGGTTTGTCAAACTTATTTAGGATAATTTGGAGAAATGATTTCTTAATGACAGCCATAGAACCTATTTTTTTTCGTCGGAACCTATTAATTACAGACGGATACCTTTGTTAATACCTGTCTCCAGACAATCATTTATGAATAGTCTTTTTCTTTTACTGAACCTTAAAAAAACTGGCCCTACTTTTGACATAAAATTTTTATCTACACATGAGACTAATGTTCACTTACAACTTTCTTAGAAGGATTAATATCTCTTATAACTCCTTCTTTCATCCAATACCCGAAAACATTTTCTTATGTCTTCAGTTTTCCAATTTCCTTTAGAGAGTCTACACAAATTTTCAAACATCGTTCAACAACGTTCGTACAATTTGGTAGGAGGGTGAACCTGAATCCATGGAAGATTATCTTCATATCTACCATCTTCGTCTTGTTTAATTCTAAGAATAAAATGTTCTTTAGCAGCTATTTCAGGTTCTACCCTACTTCGTTTTTCATTCGGAACTAAGATTCCTTGAGCAAGTAGCTTCAGGTCAGTAATATTTGCATCGCTTACGGAAGGGACATTGCAATAACGGGCTGTTTCTAGTTTTTATTCGTTACTTTTTTTCCATAAGGGTCCACCCTAATCCAGAGAATAGCTAACTTGCGATATCAGCCCCTATTAACACGAATTTCAAGAGGCGAAAATTCATTCAATAAACTATTCCACTGAAATCCCGATTTAACTTTATTCAAGGGACCATAAAGAAATGACGCTATATACGGGAAAACGTTAAATCGGGGTAAGACAAAAACAAAACACTGAGCATAAAATAAAGACCACCATACCTTTTATTTCCTTCTGTACAATGGCTTAGACATCAGTTTCCTAAATTATGCTTTAAAGAAATCGTTTTTTTTTACTTTGCGTCCTGCTTTTAGTAGCTACTTCACATTCTCAACATATATGAGTTTTGCAAGATTTTCTCTTGGGTTTCACTATTTGAAAAGAACGCTTTCACTGTTTTCAAAGCTTGAATGGCTTCTGTCGCAGAAGGAATTCCATCTTTCTCATCATCATCATCATCATTATCCGAACTATCCGATTCTGAGTTGAGTCTATCAAATTACTTACAATCGGAATCTCTGATGCCACGACGTTTGAATCGCAAGCTACATACTCCTCGAGATCTATATCTGAGTATCTGAGCAAGAAAAGCCCATTTCATTACAATTTTCATTTCCTTTCTCCAGGTACTCAAATCCATCACCTCTGTCTTCCACCTTTTGCAAAAGAAGTTGAGATGCATTTTCCCTCGATTCTCTCCCATTTTGAAGAAATCATATGAAGAGCTCCTAAAACGTTTATTGATTTTTTCCTGCCTCCAGATTCCATACTAAAAAGAGATTTTTACAAAAGTTGGTTTCTGTAGTTTACTTTGAACTATCGTTCGATCTCCAAATCACAAGGTTGAACTTCGCTTGTACAATTGGCAGGGAAAAATTTCATTCGCACATTTTGTAACTTTAAATATACAACATGGGCTGTACATTGATCAACAATCAAAAGAATCTTACGTTTATGTAAGTCATTTGTCTGTCCAATTTGGGAAGAAAATTTTCAAAAATTGTTCTTGTCATCCAAGAATTTTTGTTTGAGTCATATTCAGAAGGAAAGCTCTTTAAATTCTTGAAACACCTCGGTTTTTGGGATTTTCCAACAGCTAATGGTGTTTTCTTTTCATTCCTGTCTGAATTCGTGCATAGCGAAAGTGTCAATCGCAGGTTGGATAGTTTCCCAACATGACTATTTTCACCCTTTACTGCAAAAGTCTTATCAGGAAGAAGATTGTAAAAAAAAACAATCCTGTCTCGTCAGTATTGAAAATAGTATCTTTACTGGGATATTGTTGTATCAAAGATACCAATGTGTTCTCCGTGCTTTCTTGGACAGTCTCAGAATCGGTTCCAACAGACTCTCCACAAATATTTGTAGGATAAATCGTGCCTTTTTAAAGCGGTTTATCCAACCATTTGAAACTGTGAATCCTAGAATTCCCAGTTTAGAAGCAATTTCTCTTTCAAAATGGGGCCATTTATAGGTTTGTTTCGCGAACTTCGTTGAACCATTGAAAAAGGAAATTTTACAATTCCTCAAACAGTGACCATTTTTTTCTTATCTTTTAGTCAGTTTTCCCATCTTTTCCAAATTTTGTTCCATTAAATCTGCTTGCTTTAAATTGTTTGCAAAGTTGAATATGGAATTCCAGTTAAATTAGCAAAATCAGCTTTACTGCCATTGTAATTTTTGGCTTTCCTTATGATTTCCACTTTTTCCGACAAAGAAAATCGCTTTCATTTTGACGCCATATTTTTACCGTCTAAAGCTAACGAAAATTCTCTAACGAATGCTATCAGCTTCGTTCTACTACAGAAAGCACAGAGGATTTAACATCCAATCAGATAAAAAGGTATTGGTCAGTGGGACTCTACGAATCTGCCCTTTGTCTTGTGGTAGTCTTTCTCCTTTTTATCCAAAGAGAGTCGAATATTGCACCTACTGTTGGTAAGAAAGGATAAAAGGGAGATTCCGAGTATTGCACTTATTGATAAGAAAAATTTCTCTTTTTTACATCAAAATTTCTGGTTATTTTAGGAAAATTTCATTGAGTTTTTTCCCGTTGAAAAAACGTTAAATGCGAGAAATATTTCAAATTGATAACGTTAAGTCTAGAATTTTTTAACATTACAAGTATAAGAAATCCATTGGGATTAATGAAAAATGACTCTATATGCGGGAAATTGCTAAATACGGGTTACGTTAAATCGGGGTTTCATTGTATTTGCAATGACCATACCAGAAAGAAAAAATGTATACTGTCTAACTACATATATATAGAATCCAAGCTGGATTCATGAAAACTAACTGATTTTCTCTTGGCCCAATACTTTAAAATTACAATGAAAACTACTATTTAAATGACTCAGTCGAATGGAATATTGATATGAATTTCTGTAGTCTCAAATTCTCCAAACAAACAGCGTGCTACAATCGCTTCTTCCTTTATGCTGCCGTAACCCATTATTAAAACCGCATACTTGGTAATCTAGGAAGGCTGCAAACCGATATTAATTAATACTCTCACTTATTTTTCAGTATTAATGCCTTGAAAACGGACTAAAAATATTTGTAACAGTACTAGTTTTATGCATGCTTTATTAGCGTAATGCACAGTCTTTATTATTTCCCTGTTCTGTATTGGAGATAATATTTATGTAATTGAGTGTTAGCTACATTATCACATGAATCTAGCATGACCTTTCACACAGAACAGTTTATTTTCTACATGCTTAGGCTTCAAACACTTAAAACACGTACCTCGCTTTATCTGAATGTTTCTCTACATCGGGTGTCAAACTAACAGCACGTCTGCCCTGTGAGCTCAAGTGAGATTTAAAACAAAACATACACGATTCGCGGTTAACGTCCGTTTTGACTACAGCTTCAGCGCTTTCAGTATGATAAGGTATCTTTAAGGTTAAAAGTACAATACTTACAAGATGGGGGCCTAATTTTAATTTCTAATCAAAATTGGAAATAAAATGTTTTGACTGTAAAATATTTTAATCAAAATATGCCATCCTTATATGTGTGAAGAGAAATAAAAATTATTCATTTTAAATTTTTTTTATTTCGGTTGTCGAACAAAGGGAATTAAATAAATGAAAATAGTAGGTAAAATATCAGCCTTGGAAGTCTACTAGTACATACCAACGTCTATGGTATGCTACAGAACCCATAAATATAGCAAAAGGATGCTGTGTAATTGTGCAAGAGGTAACTGTGTATTGAATTTATAGGCCCTTACTTTAAGAGATAAATATTTTTTCTCTAATTAAAGATAAACGTATATGAATTTTTCAGTCATTGGATTCTTAAAACCAGAAGACTAATTCTTTAAGGTATCTGCCTAAGTTAAACTGGCTGTTTGGGGGCAAAATTTCGAAAAAAATAAAATTATTTCTCTATTTCAAAGGCCCGTCTTTTGAGATTCTAAAACTGCTTTACTCTTATTCATATGATCATCGGATGAGAACTGGTGGCCAATTTAATAAACCGAAAGAATATTAAAAGAACGGAAGTAGCATCTTTAAATGTATTTTCTAGAAAACTCATTTTTCAGTTACTTTTGTGAACGAGAAAGCTAATAATTTAAAAAGCTTTCAATATATTTCAATGAAATTTTGCAATAGTGTTTAACATATTACTTACTATGTTTTGACCTAAAAGCTAAGCTAAAAGTGTTCATTTAATCATTCTAAGAGATAAACATTTTTCTCTAATTAAAGATAAACGTATATGAATTTTTCAGTCATCGGATTCTTAAAACCAGAAGACTAATTCTTTAAGGTATCTGCCTAAGTTAAACTGGCTGTTTGGGGGCAAAATTTCGAAAAAAATAAAATTATTGCTCTATTTCAAAGGCCAGTCTTTTGAGATTCTAAAACTGCTTTACTCTTATTCATACGATCATCGCATGAGAACTGGTGGCCAATTTAATAAACCGAAAGAATATTAAAAGAACGGAAGTAGCATCTTTAAATGTATTTTCTAGAAAACTCATTTTTCAGTTACTTTTGTGAACGAGAAAGCTAATAATTTAAAAAGCTTTCAATATATTTCAATGAAATTTTGCAATAGTGTTTAACATATTACTTACTATGTTTTGACCTAAAAGCTAAACTAAAAGTGTTCATTTAATCATTATATAGGTACCTGTACTTATAAAACGATTTTTTTTAAAAATTGGTGGGTGTTTTTTTTTCATTTTTTGGTATATCTCAGAGATTTTTAGAAATATTGTAAAACTTTTGCTTCAGAACACAAGGAAGTGTCACAGTAGTATAGTATAAAGGAAATTAAAATATATTTAATTGAATTGAGTGTAGGGTCTCTGGCATAAGCACTCAATTGTACTAAATATTTATAAAAAAATCTCTATATTTTAAATGTTAAGGAAGCTATCTTAAAAAGGAAAGATCAGCGTCATGAAAGTAAATTGAATTAATTTATCCTTTATAATAAACAGTCACTGTAAGATGTTACAGTACGTGTTAATAACATCGCAAAATTTAAGAAGAAACTTAAAATTGCCTTTCTGGTCATACCACGCAGAAAATTTCCAAAACAACCCTTCATCCTGCAGGTTCCCCTGAGCCCCCAAAACACATTCCGAATAAGAAAAGACCACAAATATGAAACTCAAAACACTCGAGAGTCCAAATATGTATTGTCCGAATTCATCTTCCACTTCAATCATTCATGGCCTCTCACCCACTCCACCCTCCTCTCTCTTCGAAGTTTTCGCTCTTTTTCCTCCCCGCGTTTCGTTCGATGAGAGTACTGCGCCGGCATTCGTGACCAGCTTTCGTAATCCACTTCAATTTATTATAAAAATTTTCAGTGGAAGATTTTATAACGCCCCGGATATTTCTTTTCTTGACACTGTCCGCTGCACGGAATATTAAAGTATCGCCACGCTCTCGACGAGTACTGGAAGAAGGAAAAAAAAAGTTTCATGAAATATTCCCGAGAAATCGGACAAGAAACTTCAAAAAGAGTGCAGCAGAACTAGAAGTTAATTGGGAGGAACTACTTTTTCGTTTTCAAGTGTTCTTAAAACTAACTCGATTTGGAGGTTTCCACATTTAGTTCGGAGAATTAACTGCAGCAGTGCAGTGCGAGGAAACACCAGGCACGGGCAATCGAATACATAAAGAAGATAGCGGGAACAAACTTAACAGAATGGACTGTCGTACAGTTCAACTTCGGGATCAATAGCTAGTATATTTTAAAATTTTTGGGATGTATTTACAATGGTGATATTCTTCATCTCTGCAAATTGGACCTCTTCTGGAAGAACATCTCCTCGATGACGTATGTTGTTGTTGTTGTTGTTTTTGATTCCCCCTGGCCGGAAGTATTCCAGACCAGGTCCATATAGGCTAGCGGGCTGAAGGGTGCGACTCCGGTATATAATGGCAGCACAAGGATCGGATTGAGCCAGGTTCCACCTGCATTTTGACCGAGCACCGCCAGGGACGACATCTGGGGAGATAGTACCTTTTCCCGCCCTCTCTGACCTCATAGAAGGACTTTTCGGTCTACGGATTTAACCTTCCCATATCCGGCCTAGACACGGAGATATTTCATGGCGTTGGTCGGGATTCGATCCGAACACCCTCAGCACCGGAAGCTGACGCGCTACCACTAGACTAAATCTTTTTAACATAACCTGGAATTCTCCCCCCAAAAGTACCTGTGCTTGATTTAAAACTATATCTGTGATGCTCTTCCAGAAACAGGGATTAAATTTATGACTTCTAGATGACAAGATCGTGAATCTTGATTACTTGCCACTTGCCCATCACAAGACTTCCCTTTCTAAGGCGTCTCTACCACTCTCCTTACAAATGAAATGTATAACATCGATTAAAAACATACTTTTCTCTAATCTCTTGCATCTTTTCACTGCAACTCTTCAGCGGCAAATACTATGCATGGAATAGTTTTCGATCAGGGACCATTTGTTTAAAGTATTGAACTGATCTTAAGATATGCATTAAAAGGGCACGCACTTATCTATTCCGGCAAAATAACAGGACTGGCAGCTTTTACATAAGCTCATTTCACCACGCGTTTTGGGTTTTTTTCTTATCACTAGAGAGAAAAGCCATAACTTGACCCACGCAAACAAAAATGGGGTTTCGATTCATTCTTCCCCCAGGTTTTAATGGTGTTATTTGTTATTGCAAAATGCATAGTTGACTAAAAGTACTTTGCATCAATTAAAACATTCTGTTATTCTTTAAATAATTCTCTTATTAACAATCAAAATTATGACCGTTACAAAGAACTGAAATCACAGAAGTTGCATATAAACTTAAAATAAATTACGCAAGTTTGTGTAAGGTTATGATCAAGCGTGAAAATTTCATTCTCAACTCTTGTGTATCGTCTTCATCTGCTATATAAACATTTACAAAACACAGTTTTAAATACTTGTTGGGTGGATTATTTGTTTTAAAAGAATCATTTTCCTTTCGCGAAATTCTAATGAGTTCTATTAAGTGTCAAGTCTAATTCGTGGACATATTTACACAGAGGCAATGATTAAATCTTTAATGGAGAAGCCAGAATTCCGACGGAATATTTCTCTGAGTTTCTGTGTCAGTTAATGATATAGAGAAATTTAGGAGAAGAAATTCAGCGAATCTAATATTCTCTTCCTGTACAGCAAAAATGTGAGCGCTACCGAAATCATCTGTTCAAATAACCTTCGATTAAAAAAAATAAGGTACTAATTCGCATGTAAATTGTACGTTCATTCTAGATCAACGTATAAATAAAAAGATTTTTATAAAGTTCAATATATTGTTTCTCAGATCTTTACTTTTTAGAAATTCATTATTGGTCCGGTTATAGACTTTATATTACCTAGACATTGAAATTAAAAAGCACTCCCTATTGAACTAATATTGGGGAATTAACATTTCGAAAATATGCAACTGGCAGTGTTTTCTCAATATTAACTAGCAAGGTTTGATACATAATGAAAATGTGTAATGAATAGCCAAATTTATTTCAGATTAGCCTTTAATAAAAATTTTGAAACTAATCAACCTCCTGAATAAATATTTGTTTGAGAAAAGTTGCTCCTGAAAAAAGTTGCTTTTAATGACTTTTCATTAGTAACCATCTTCAAGCAATTGCCCGCACGACATTTCCTGAAAATTTTGTTATTTTTTAGCGTAACAATCTTATCGAAAACCCTTTGTTTATCCGGTAGCATTAAAATATTGAGCAAATGTAGAAATTTTTGTTTGCTTTCAGCGATTTCAATGTCACTGAACACTTCCTTGGCACACATAAGTCCTACTGTTGCACACGAATAAGGCTAAACCATCGTTGTTATCGTAGCGAATGATTTCCGAAAATTTGCCTTGCAGGTGCGAGAATATTCCTGTGTAAAATTTTGTGAAAGCCCCACTCCAATCGATAGTCCCGTACCCCGGACTGCAGCAGACGGCAGTACTGAAATATTTGTACCATCATAAAACTGCCTGTTGAAATTCCTTCACTGAATCGGAATGGAATCAAATTTCCGTCTCGTCGCTCGAAAAACAAGACCGAGCGTGGCGCATTTCTTGAGAGGGAGACGAATTCGAGTATGGAAGAAAAGTGCGAGAGGCTCTCTTCAAAGGAGTACGGGTTATGAATGATTGAGCAGGGAGCTGTACACACTCGCGCTGCACATTTTTGCTTCAACAGTATTTCCGATGGTGATCCTTCCTCTTTTTCTCTCAGTCTGGGTCGTTTAAGTCCGGTCAAGCTAAAGCAATGGTACATGATTTTTTTAAAACTTTTATCAAACATTTAAGAAAAAATAAAGAGTTAATTGTTATTGTCTTAAGAAAAGAAAATGGGTAACTCAAAAAATAACTATGTAATTTTAAGTAGATAACTTTCAGCGCATGTCTCTTACCTGGTACTTAAGGAATATGCAAAACAGGAACACATAGCTTCTCAAAATCCATGATAAAAAAAGGGAGATGCAATTAGTTTCGAACTAATTAATTTTATTCATTCATCAGACCGGGAAACTTAAGGAGTTATTCACAAATTAACAATGCTTTCTGTCCATAGATACTATCCCACCTACTCCTAATGAAGAATTATATTAGTTCTTCATTGAACATTCAGAGGAAAAACTATATTAGTTGCCAATTTGAAATTATATTGGGGATTTTAAGAAGAACTCTGATACTGTATTAGCTTATATTCCAAAACAGTGAAATAAGTATGTCTTAGCCAAATCCCAGTAAAGGTGAGTTTCTATGCATTGGGTACAATTTACCAACGCTGATCTTATATCATATCATATTTTAGAACCATTCAGGATTTTTGTCTCATATTACCAAATGAAACATCTATTAACCGCTTAAGAAATTGGAAACAGATCTTCGTGGTGAGGACTAATATGGAATTAATATCGTAAACACTCATTAATCATCTGATTTTTATATTCTTCTGAACGACTCTACATTAGAGAGTGATCTCCGGCACCAATAAGAATTAGTGGTGGTTTTCAATGAATGAAATAGTATCAGGAATTAAAATATACCCTTTTTCAATTAACGGATGCAAAAAAAGTGCTCCTCCACGATGATAATCTTAATAACTTTCTCTTCTATTACACATGTGAATCCATACGAGGTTCTTGGAAAGAAAAACGTTGAATTAAATCAAAATACTAGATTTCGTGAAAGAGGAAATGAAGTATAATGCAACATTTGCGTGCAATATCCATAGAGTCCTAAACTTAAAAGAAATATATAGCGATTTTCCATTTCACAGTTGATGACAAGAATCAAATAACGATTCTTAGATAAAATCTATAGTATTTACCAAAAGTTTAATACTCTGTTAACAACAATGCAGGGAGAATACATATACAAATACGTTACTATAACTTCCCATAGACAATTTAGTGAGAGATATTTGAATTCTTACATGTTCGTAAACTTTTCTCGGCTGTTTAGTTTTACAAATTGTGAATGTCTCAGACAAAATGCCCCAGCATTAGCCAAAAAGAAGTATTACTTATAATGTCTAAGGTTCCCAAAATCTTCAAATGACTCGGGACAAGCTTGCCCTTTGAAGCAAATCCCACTCGATAAATGTTAGGTCGCTTCATGCTTTCAACTAGGATGGAAGAGTAACTACACGAAGTGATGCTTTTAGGAATAATATTTAATTTATATGGTTCATAATCGGATGTTGTTATATTAGTTTCTATTAATTTTATTCATATATCATTTAAAGAGAAATATTCTGCCCATGTGTTTTAATTAAACAAATACTTCGAAAATAAATTACATGATTTGAGTCACCTAGAAAAAGAAAATAAGAGATTAAATTTGAAAAAAGGAAAATTTTACCCTCATGAATACGTTTTACTATTTAAATGACACATAATATTATTTAAAACTGTGCTGATTCTAGAAATTATTCAAAAAAAATTACCAAAATTTAAATCAACTCTTTGTCTCACAAAGAAATTTCATCAACAGACCCCCCAAAAAAATTTTTACCATAAATAACTGAATTACATACCCTTTGGAAAAAACGGAAAACGAATGCTCTCGTAGAAGGTCTAAAATTGGAAAACTCAAGATGTGTGCGCTGTTTCTGGAAATTAAAGTAGTTCTACTCTTCCTAAAACAAAGGCATTTCATTTAATCCATTCAAGAACGCAAATTTGCCTTCGGCAATGCAGTAAATTGCTTTCATCTTAATCAAATGCAACAGGAAAGATTAGAATTAGCAAATCCACTTCGTCTTTATGGACTCTCAGTTTATATCTTACTACTTATGTCACTTGATATAATATATGTTCGAAGCATAAAAATATTTTAAAACTATTCTAAATTTTTAATATTTTAAAAATATTCTAAAACTTGAATTTATTATGAGATATCAATGGCATGAATTTTCCAAAGAGAAAAAAATATTTGTCTGTGCGTGTCCTGTACCATACTTGTAGGACATTGTGAGAGCACATCAGATTCTCAACGTAAAACGTTCAGAATCGGCACTGGGTAGTTTATATTATCACAATCTAGTAGAGTATCGAATTTTGAGAAAAATACGACTAAAATGCAAGCATCTCTCATCGCAGTTAGAATAGGCTCATACAAAGCTATATCTCTGATGAATTGCAAAGAAATGTCAGCTGCCGCCTTAAAATATTTTATGAACTGACCTTCGATGAACTGATACACAATAAAAACTTTCGGCCACGAAAACTGACACAAACGTGGCGCTCGTCGTGTTGAGAAAAGTCCGTTCGATGTGGAACAATAAGGATCGGGAATCCCCTTTGGAAAGACCATTTTTCAGTGATTGATCCAGTACACCAAGTCGAGCATGTGATTTTCTTAAACATGTGTTTTGATTTCAAAACCATTTTTCCGATCAAAAGAAATTTCTTTATAGTTTTTCAGTACTGTTTAAAGGGAGAGTGTATACATTTTTCTTTTGAGGCGTATTTATCAAGGAATGGTCTTTACTAATCGAAAATACTCCCGAGGTGGCATGGTGATTACAGGAACAGGCTCAGAGTTCAAGGGAAAACTGCTATGATATAATAAATGGCTTTCGCATGTGCTGTGAGTCCAAAATATAACGAATTCAATCAAAACCCATTATTTTAGTTTAGCACTGAGTAACGAGATAGAACCTGAAAAATGAAAATCACATTTTATGGGCTTTTCGATACATATCAATAACAACTTTTAACAATGCGAAGCGTTCTGTTCGCACTGAGGATCATGCAAACACATAAGCCATGGATCTCGCAGTCTCTACTTCATGATATTCAGCATAAATATAGACCCATTAACTTTCCTGGAGATGTTTGTACAGTGTATTCGGATAGCATATACAACGATAAAGGTTTTGCAAAATTTTGGTTGAATTTAAAATACCTAGCAGATGCCAAGATTCCGTATCTTTCTGACTAAATAATTGGTGTGACTTCCCTCCTTCCACATACCATAGTTTTTTTATTTTGCTTGTTTGTTCGGACTTTTACACCTAATGTGACTAAATAGCAACATTTTATGAATGCTTCACATTTTCCAGCACTTATATATTTCAAAATTTCAATGGTATAGCATTATTTTTACTATGCACTTTTCAGTGAATATTCTTACGTAATATTAAAAACAAAAGGTATGCTTTTAATTTTGACTCCTAATCTGATGGTCTTGCATCGCAATAAAAATTAATATCATAACTCCGAAGGAGCATTGGGCCTTAAACGGATGTATTTTTTATAAGAAAAAATTCAGTTACATCCAGTTCTTGTGTGCACTGTCTGATCCGTTAAGAAGTTTCTTCTCTTTCACTCTAATACGGAGGCACTTGTCGTGAGACATCCGCTTTTTGTTATTTACCACGAAGTCTTGTTGGCAACTTTTATTGTGGCAGCACCATTTAGGTGAGCCAGCATTGCTCCCGATGAGGGACAACACTGTAACAACCAAGCTTTTTTCGGGATTTGAACCCAAGCCCGCTGCCTGGAAGCTCGCGACGCTTACCATTATAGAATGTGGGCAGCTTCCGTTCTGCCGTTACGTACTCTCGCTAAACCTTTGAGGAGCGCCGTTTGCGTAGTGCAAACGCCTAAATCTAGTCTTTTTCCACTTGCATTCAATGTATTACAACTTGCATTCAATGTATCCAGTTAAATGTGCAGAAAAATGGTTAGTACAGCCCTCTGTTATCTGTTTTAAAAAGTAAAAACATTTTGCAACCTTTAATTGAAAAAATTTTCAAGATTTTTTAGGTTAAAAAAATAGGGAAAAAATTCGCACCGTGCAAACGGTGGAGGTTGTGGCCCCTGAAAAGGTTAAGCAAAATGAAAGAGAAAACTCTCGGCAAAAATATAGCATGAAACTTACAAAAATAATTAGAAAATAGGCTTTACTGTTTTAAATTATGATATGGAATAGAAAACCTTAAAAAGTCACTATAAACTAGATATAAGCTACTCATTTATTCAAAGACCTAATCGATTCTTATCAGAATTCGAGCCCAACGAAGAGCACACCTCAGAAATAATAATTATAAAATGGTGGAAAGATAACGTCACCATTCTGTTACAGACAAACTGTGGAAGATGGAAATTGGGAAAAAAAAACAGCAAGCATTTAGAAAATGGGGAGATAAAACAAGAAGCAAGGGAAGCGACAAGAAACCAATTGACAAAATGTGCAATATTTGTATTTAATGGTAATTGTTTTTCAAACAAACGGAAGGTCTTGCTACGAGTAATCCTCATTCATCCTAAACGGCACTCACGTGCGCTATTTTGATTTTAAATCTTTTGAGAATCAAAACTTTTTGGCCGTAGGATGTTACGATTTCCTTGAAAGTTGTAATTTGCAACAATTGGGTGATCATAACTGTTTTTCAGGTAACATGATGTGGGCTCACATGAAGAATTTTCCAAATGAGTTAAAGATGCCAATCTACCATATTGAAGAAAAAAAGATAGAAAAGAAGAGATTTGAAAAAAAGAAGGATTAGAAAATTACAAAAATTTGATAATGATGTATAAGAAGAGCACTTTATAGTGGCGGATGGGTGTCACTGGGTGGAATGAGCTAAGTACGTCGGGAGTGTATTGTCCTGTTGGGTCTCCCAAGGCGTGGCGGCCATTTCATTATGCCCAGCTAAAATCAGCTGGCGAAGGAGCTAAAACAGTCTTCTACCCGAGGGTGATCCGGTCCTCCTACTAACAGAAGCTGTTTCCCCTCCTCTTCCATATGGACTGCGCTTTCTAGATTTGCTAGTGGACACCTAAGGAGCCTTTCTTTTGACGAGGGCAGAAAGGTCTCCTCCATCTGCACTAAATGTCATGTCCATCAGGTCTCCCCGGAGCACATTCTTGAGTGTCTGGACCTTGCCACCAGGGAGGATCTTTTTTCAAATCCCCTTCTTGCCATTGACTTTGTTCGGGTCAACAACCTTATGGATCTCATCTGAATTTGAATGCTGGAGGATTAGTGTGGCGGTGATAAATTAATTTGCTAATTGGGGTATTATAAATATAAATAAATATAATATAATGTTAATTATAATTATGATTTTGAATTCATTGCTTAAGATTGTGGTTAGTACATTGATTAATTGTGATTCCCAAATGATGGAAACAACTCTGGTTTACACAGACAAATTAATTTATTGATTATTAACACATAAACAATATAATACAATCCTACTAAATATTTCATCCTTCATTTACACATTACTCACAACTTCATTACTACTAAATTATTTCACTACGACTCATATATTTCATTCATTCACTTATTATGATAACATTTTATAAACATAATCACTCATATAACCATGTTCCATTACTACCAATATTTACTCATATATATAAGCATAACATCATATTAATTAAATTGTTTTTTACAAATTATCTGTCATCTCCTTAACATTTTATACTCGAATAACATCATCATCGCGCTCTATATTAGTTATTAAGGCTACACACTGAGAAGCAATGACAGTAATATAAAAAGGAAACGCAAAAAGTCGGTACCTCGAAAGATGACTGTTGGATCACTATGATGGGCGGCTGGCACTCGTAAGGACGAACTTCGTTGTATTATCATCGCACGGAACTAGGGCCCTTTCTTCGTCTGGTATAAGGCTCCTTTAATCATGGCAGACACTCTACATGGGACACCGGGGCACTCTCATCATCGGTTATATGACTCCTTCACTCCTCGCAGATCCTCGTCACGGGACACTGGCGCTCTCTTCCTAGGTATTAGGGCTCCTTTGCATGGGCCACGACTTATATTTATATCATCGGGGTTTCTTTGTACATATTCATCGGATTGACACTACTTCTATTTTTTAAACTTCTGACAAACTCTTATTCTTCTGTGCCTTCCTATCTTATTTCATATTATTTTCTCTTATTAATGCTGACTCCACCTCTTACAATTTCCATTGGTCATATTATTACCATGCCATCGTCATTCGTCCGTGGCTGCCTCTTCTCAATCCCCTTTTCACCAATGCGCATCGAGGGCGGGATTTATAAGATTCTCCATCTAACTAAACTTTTTCCCATGCTTCGGCATCAAGCAGGGTGGCCTGTTTTATAGCCATCATAAATAGTCTTCCCTTTCTTCTTTTCTTCTATTCGTTGCTACTCACTCTCTTGAACTTTTATCTTATACTTCTTGCTACAAGCACAATCTTTATATTTAGTTTCGCTATATTACTGGCTTTCTCCCATTTTCTTTTTATTGCCCGTCATTTGCCATGTTTCTTTCTTACATTTAGCAATTATTTTACTTCGTCCCGTAATTTTCAATTCTCCTGCCCCTGGCCGTGACACTACTGTCATGTCCCTATGACAATTAGCAGCAAGAACGACAACATCAATGTGGTAGTGAACTTTAGTGTTTTCAAAACAGCCTCACGCGCATAAAGGATTATAAGTGCCTCTGTTGTATTTCCTATATATGAGGAGAGTATGAGGTTCCGTGAGCCTTTCCGGTTAACGAGGGACCCGTGTTCGAATCCCTCACTGAAAGAATTTTCAAATGAGTTGCAGATATACAAAAGATATTGCAGATATTGCAGATATACATAAAAACCGTAATGTAATGTTGTTTGAAGATAACATCTACACTTGTAAAATGAAACATTAATTAAAAATCCGCACCAAGTTTTGCTTTGTGCATATGAATTACGTTTAGAAGACTTGTTAGTTTGATATCTTACAGTGCAATTTCAGCTCTTTATGTTACTGTCTCAGACTCTCGTATTTAATTGGACATAATCTGATTCCCTATATGACTGCATAAAAGTAATGAGAAGCGAAATGAATCAAGAAATAAATACCACATTATTTAAAAAGTTACAAGACCTATGAGCATACAAAAAAAACAGTGCGGAAAGGCATAACTATAGCATTTAACATAAAAAGAAGCTTAATTATTTTCATTATTGTAACTACATTACTTGAAACTATTGGAAGCCCCAACCATTATTCTTTTCTAAGAAATGATATTTTATACAGTCAGAATATATATATATATATATATATATTCTAAAAAAAACTAACTGCCGCTGCCGCCGCTGTCAAAAGCTTGTCACGCTATCTCCTCCGAAACCGCTGGGGGTATGGGGTCGAGACCGATACCAATCGATGCAGAATAATGTGGGGAAGAAAGTAAGACATGTCTCATATTCGTCGGATTTTAAGTGTTTTTTTTATTTTATGTTTTGTGGGAAAATATTGACTTTTTCATGTTCAGATTACGATAACTCGCCAAAAAAGGATCGTAGAATTTTTTTTTTTTTACAATCTAAGACTACAGACATTTCTCCTTCAAACAAGACCTCATTTGTTTAAAAATAATTTAAAACAGACTGATATTTTTATTAAAATTGAAAACCCACTTTTTGTAAAAATTTATGCGTTTCGAGATATATAAATTCGATGCTCTCAGACTTATTATGTTGCAAAGAAAATATTTATATCAACTGGAAGATGAAAGCTTTCTCATTCATATAAACTTCATTTCAAGTCTCTATCTTAAAATTTCGATTTTTAATTGAATTTTAAAGAAATACTTCAAAAAAATCTTCTCATTCGCTTCCTTTGCAGAAGGACATGAAAGAAGATCCGATTTTTCACCCATCTTCATCCGGGCTTATAATATCTACCCCTATCTTATCTACCCGGGCTTCATCCATTTCGCCGGGAGGGGGGGGGAAGCTTCAACTGTAAACAAATGAATGACTCAATCGCTGTAAACAACTATTGAGTCATTAATTCACTTGATTCACCAGAGGAGCGAGCGTAGCGAGCCTAGGGGCGAAGCCCCTAGTATATATATATATATATATATATATATATATATATATACACTCTTTTAAAACAATTTGTTAATTAAGCAATAAATATACGAAATCATTCATCAAAGTTCATCAAAAGCTGTACTCGAAAAAAATTCTTGGCTGATTTCGCTTTCAATCTGAGATAATCATCCTTTAATTTCACACCAAGGTAGCAATTAAAGTAATTGCAGTTTAAGAATCCCATTTACTTCCGCCTTAATTACTACTCAAGATCCTAAATAACTATGTCAATGTGCTATGCATCATTTCTGGAGAAAAATAATCGTACAATAGAGATATTGGGAATTATGTGGACAGTTAAAAGAATTTTATAAACTATGATTTAATAAAATATAAAAAAAGTTTTTAAATGTTTATAGCCAATTTTAAGCAGAATAAATGTACGAAAAATTTATAAATCAAGAAAGCTTTGTTCTGAAACCATTAAGTTATAGGCACGAAAATTGTTATGCAGTTGCGTGTTTCAGAAACATCTAAATAGCTGCCATTATCGAACTAATAGAATTTTTACTTTAAAAAATTCAGGAAAAAAATTTATGAAAGGAAGCCGATTTCGACTGTTTTGAAACATGCCTTTAAATATTACAGTGATTTATATTTACTTCTCAAGGAAAATTTATAAAGTTGATGTATATTTAGAAATATTCTGTGAATATACTTCATATACGTTTCTAAATAATAATCTAGGTCTTGAAAAATAAAATAATAAATCTAGCTCTTGGAAAGAGTAACACTTTGTGGATAAACATCCACAATCAGAATATAATTGAAGGCGAATTTATTTTGAAAAGGCTCCCACAATATACTCTGTCCCATTGATTCCCAACCTATTACGTTTGCTGCACCCTTCGGAATGAGATTAGAAACTTCGGCACCCTCGTTAGAATTTTAGTATTTTTCAATTTTTTTAAAATTAAATCAAAGTGGAATGTATATCAGGAACATGTTAAATTTAAGTTTAAATAAGTACTTGCTTATTTCATTCATTTATTTAAATATATAAATAACAAACACCAGGAGAGCATACATTAATACACTTTCAAAAATAGCCAGGGGACTCAGTATGGTAATACATTCGGGGACTACAATGGAAATGGCTAAAAATAGTTTTGTTTTATTAATATGAGATGGATGCTTATATATATATATATATATATTAATAAATAAGGCAGTTCTTGTGCACCACAAAGTACAGCACAAGGCTTACAGAAGTAAGTAGAAACAACAAATAAAAACAATGAAAAAACAACAGAAACAAACAAACAAATTACAAACAAGACTAATTAAAAACTGAAGCAGCAAAGGCAATAAATTTACAGAATGAGAAAAAAGCCAATTTGTGGTCGACCAGAACATAAAGCGGAGGAGGAAACCTAATGTTACAGGAATCCAATTCCACAATAAAATCCCTTCTCCCTTCTCCCTTAAGTAAGCTTGGAACAGTCAAAGAGCAAGTTTTCGACATTTTGAACCCCGCCCACGCTGCAGGAGCACAGATCAGTGTCCGATAATCCAAATTTCTTGAGATGCCAATTGAAATTGCCGTGAGAAATTTTGTTACGTGAAAATCACTGAAGAAATGCTTTTTGTGTAGTCTTTGCGAAATTGTAGGGGGGGGGGAAGTTTAGTTAAAGAGGCAGTTGATGAATTCTGGTACAGCTCATTCCATAAGAGAATGATCTTTTTGTGTTTCTCAATGCGAACGTGAGATTTGGGGATGCTCACAGGATCAATGATGTTTAGCTTTGTAGCTTGTATTGCAAGCCAATCGGCTCTTCCATTCCCTAAAATGCCAGAATGACCTCGGACATGTGAAAAACAAACACTAATTCCTCTAGGAGCACAAATGCTTGATATCAGGTCTAATAGTTGTGAGCGCGTCTAATAGTTGTGCACCGGTAGGTAATCACTGATCTATCACGTTTTCTTTGCTTTTTAAGTTCGAAATTCACAGGATATGATATCATTTCCGAGCATGTGTTCCTTGTCCTTCCGTGTAAGGTAGCATGTTTCCGTATTTTTAATTTGGAGTGACTTCGGCGTTTCAATGTGTGTTTTTCTAGTTTCTAAGAGAAATTAAATACCAAGGCCAATAATCAGGTTGGTTGGTTGGTTGGTTTAAAGCACTACGATCAGATTTTGATACACGAGGGATCATTAAACTTAGACCTACTGCTTAAAGCCGAATCCGAACGGTAAAAGCGTCCATGCCAAGAGTGGGACTTGAACCCACAGAATCTGGTACCGGATGCCAACGCCCTAGCCAATCGGCCATCGTCCGGCAACCACTAATAATCAAGCATGGAACGTTTTTTTCTATGACATTTCCATAAGTGGCATCAGAAAAACTCATGTCTGCACACTATACATTGCGAATGAGAATAAATTTATGACAAGGTACCTTTAATGACTAAATATCAGTTTCGTCTTGAAAGTAAGCATGTCAAATAAAGTAAAACAAACACTAGATTAAAATACACTGGTGTAAGAAATTAAGAGAATTTGCAGACTTGGTCGATTAACTCTAGAACTACTGTACCGATTTTAATGAAATTTGATATGTACATACATTGATACAATACAAAACAAATGACCATTCAATAATTGTAATGCACGCGCATGATCGTGCGTAACACTCGTTGGAGTCGGGAGGTATGAAACAGTAGTTGCAGAATAAATAAAAATATGGGTTAATAGATGGTGTTATTTTGCAGCAATCGGTTAATTTCAAATTGTAACAGTAAAAATGAGTAACCACCAACGTTTAGATAATGGAATGAGGTAGCGAATTATGGGGACGCTAGAAGCAGGCCAATCTTAAATCCAAATTTGTAGAGAGTTCAATTTAACGCCCAGCGTCGTGTGTAACTTATGGAAACAGTTCCAGGATACCGGATCCATCGAGAGAAAGCCTGGGCAAGGTCGTCCAAGAGCCACGACGGCCAGAGAAGATCGCCATTTGTAAATTATAGTGAGGCGTAACAGGAGTGCTACAGCTTCTCAGCTCTCTCGTGACTTGTATGGAGCCACAGGAACCCGTGTATCAAGGGTGACTGTTTCCAATAGACTTCATAAGAGAGGGTTGTTTGCAAGAAGACCTGCTGTTTGCGTCCCACTCACTTCTACGAACAGGAGAATCCGTTTATCATGGTGCAGAGAGCATAGAGATTGGAGTATGGATCAATGGGCGAACGTTCTCTTCACTGATGAGTCTCGGTTCAGCCTAAACATCGATTCTCGCCGTACGTTCATATAGAGAGAACCAGGGACCCGCTACCTACCCTCCAATGTCCGCGAAATCGATCATTATGGCGGAGGAGGTTTAATGGTCTGGGCAGGCATCATGTTGGATGGCCGCACACCTCTCCACGTCTTTGCAAGAGGCACTGTGACTGGTGTGAGGTATAGGGATGAGGTTTTGGAGCCTTATTTTCGCCTTTTCGGGGGTGCAGTTGGCCCTGAGTTCATTTTAATAGACGATAACGCGAGGCCACATAGAGCTCTTCTGGTCGACGAATTTCTAGAGAGTGAGGATATTCACCGGATGGATTGGCCAGCCAGATCTCCAGACCTTAACCCTATAGAGCATGTCTGGGACGCTCTGGGGAGGGCAATTGCAACTCGCAACCCCCCTCCGAGAACCATCCAGGTAATGAAAACAGCGTTGCTGAACGAGTGGGACCAATTGCCACAGGAAATTATAAACTGCCTTATTTCAAGTATGAAATCACGCTGCGAGACCTGTATATCTGTAAGAGGGGACCATACCCCCTATTAACCCATCTATTAACCCATTTTTTTGTTTATTCTGCAACCGCTGTTTCATACCTTCCGACTCCAACGAATGTTACGCACGATCAAGCGTGTGTATTACAATTATTGAATGGTTATTCGTTTTGTATTGTATCAATGTATGTACATATCAAATTTCATTAAAATTGGTACAGTAGTTCTAGAGATAATCGACCAAGTCTGCAAATTCTCTTAATTTCTTACACCAGTGTAATAAACACAATTTCCCTTGTTTTTGCAAATGATGTACATTTATCAGAAAGAGGATTCTATTTACACCCACTTTAGAATTCGCCAGCTATGATATTAAAACTGTTATATATATTCAGTTCACTATTATTACTATTAAAAAAATGAACCAATAATAGATCGCAAAATCATTAAATTTAATCTCCTAAGACGGATGTAATGTGTAAGGAAATAACATATCACAACTAATACATTGCAATATAGTGCACAATATCTATAATCTACACCCATCCTATCTGTAACCTTAAAACAATTATTGCAAGTGATGAATATTTCTATTTCTGAACAGCTTATATATATATATATATATATATATATATATATA
This sequence comes from Dolomedes plantarius, assembly GCA_907164885.2. Taxonomy (NCBI): domain Eukaryota; kingdom Metazoa; phylum Arthropoda; class Arachnida; order Araneae; family Dolomedidae; genus Dolomedes; species Dolomedes plantarius. The sequence continues at coordinate 170,413,887 of OU015497.1, read as the reverse complement.
TATATATATATATATATATATATATATATATATATATATATATATATATATATACTAGCTGTTTACCCGGCGTTGCCCAGGTATTTATTAATCTCAATTTTTTTACTACACAGGAAAAGGAATGAATTCTACCTATAGTGTAAAATCTAATTTTATTTACGGGTATTTAAAAGTATAAGTACAGTATACAAATGATAAAATAAAATTGCAAATTCGCTCTATTATTTAACTCAAAGCTTGATTATAAACAACACTTTTAGTTTCCTATATTCATCTCAGTGACTCCGAAAACAATGGATTTGACACTACTCTCGGACATTTTGGACATTTCATTTTTTCCCTTTCCCCCCACCTTCCCCAATGCTGATGGGGGGGGGGGGCTGAACTTGCACTTAAACGGCATCAGTAGTTGTGTCACTATTCGTCGCAGTGACCCCGAAAACTATGGATTCGACACTATTCTCGCTCATTTTGGACATTTTATCTTCTCCCCTTCAGCCTCCCCTCCAACGTTGATGGGGGGGGGGGGGTGCTGAACTCTCACTTAAACGGCACTGGGATTGCCACTGTTCCTTCCTCTCAGCGAACCCGAAAACTATGGATTCGACGCTATTCTCGGTCATTTTGGAGATTTTATATTCCCCCTTCTCCCCCCCTCACCCCCTATGGTAATGGGGGGCTGAACTTGCACTTAAACGACATCGGGAGTGTCACTATTAATCTCAGCGACCCCGAAAACTATGGATTCGACACTACTGTCGGTCATTTTGGAAATTTTATATTCCCCCTTCTTCCCCCATCGCCCCCCTATGCTAATGGGAGGGATGAACTTGCACTTAAACGACATCTGGAGTGTCACTATTAATCTCACAGACCCCAAAAACTATGGATTCGACATTGATATCAGTCGTTTTCGATTATTTTTACATGTGCCCCCTGCCCCACTAGGGTGCTAGGGGTGTCTTATTGTGAATCTAAACCATTCTCGAATCAACTTAACCGCACACACAAAATTTCATTCCAGCCGTTTAGGAGGAGTTCAGTGACATACACACGGACAGAAGAAATATATACTATATAAAAATATATATACCCCGAACAATTTCTCATATTACTTCGCTGGTTTATTTAAGCCCACATAAAAGATTTCGACTGAGAGAGGAACTTGAGTTTTATTTTAATATGTCAATGTAAATGCTCATTTGTGAAACAAATAAAACCATCCGTCTATTTACGCGGTTTCGGTTTAACGCGGTTTGAAAAACAATATTTTCTATACATGAGTATTCCATTAATATTACTTAACAAAAATGCTTGCATAAATTTATCAGTAGGCGTGGGATAATTTTATCTCCATCAGCAATCTATTTCCCCATGGTTTGTTGAAATAAATTGTAATTATAATGTTTGTCCCAGTTTTATATGATTAATCTCCCAGTTTTATATGATTTCATTAGATTCAATTTACTCTTAAGAATTCGTGATATTAGAAAATTTTAGATATATATTTCTTTAAATCACATTCTATGAGGGATCGACATGGCATCTCACGGGAGTACTATAGTCTCTGTGTAGAACGACATTAGACCGACAATGGTTCGAACCTGCGAATCAGTTCCCAGTAAAGAGGAAACATCCGTAACTAAGAAATTAGACATATCGAAGAGATAAAAACTAATTTCACATTAGTTAGAAGGAGATGTTATCGTACGAAACTCGGATGGATTTAAGGAATTAGGAATTATGTGCGTGAGGAATCAAAAAAAGTTTCAATTCAGTTTGAAACTTCATAAATACTCTTAGGCCGTCTGCACACGAAGCAACTCAAAAGAAACTGATAACTAACGCCAATCACAAACCAGTCCGTGATGAGTCGTAACCTATGTAATTGAATGGAGCCACGCACATTATGGCATACAATATACACCCTGGGGTGTCCATAATTAAAGTCCCACTTTCAAAAGGCTGCAAAACAAGAACCACTGGTCAGCATGACTTCAAATTTGAACTGAATATACTGGAAGAAGAGGGAAACGATTTGGCATAATAAAAAAAAGGTTCCAACAGCTTACAGCGCCATCTATTGATACAGTTTAGAACTTTTTTTAATATGCCAAATCGCTTCCTCTTTCTTCCAGTATATTCAGTTCAAATTTGAAGTCATTCTGACCAGTGGTTCTTTTTTTGCAGCCTTTTAAAAGTGGGACTTTAATTATGGACACCCTGTATATATGTATATATATATATATATATATATATATATATATATATATATATATATATATATATATATATATGTATATATATATATATATATGTATATATATATATATATATATGTATATATATATATATATATATATATATATATATATATATATATATATATATATATATGTATATATATATATCAAGCTGCCATCCCACAGGTCCAAGGTTCGACCCTGCGACTGGGCAAGGTCGACTCAGCCTTTCATCCCTTCAGTGGGTCGATAAAATGAGAACCAAGCATGCTTGGGAACTAAACTCTGGGGAGTCCCACGTCAGGTTGACCATTTGATTGAGACATATGCTGTATGGCACCCTAAGTCCCAAGGTCAAGAAAGCGGAGATGGGTACCGCCGGTCCTGGTCCACATCGGACTGTTGCGCCGTGAGTTTAGTTATATATATATATATATATATATATATATATATATATATATATATATATATATATATATATATATATATATATATATAACTAAACTCACGGCGCAACAGTCCGATGTGGACTGTTGCGCCGGACTGTTGCGCCGTGAGTTTAGTTATATATATATATATATATATATATATATATATATATATATATATATATTTATTTATTTATTTATTTATTTATTTATAATAAATACGACGATCAATGTATACAATTGATGTAAAACAATGCATTTATAAAAAAATCGTAAGGGATATTTTATAGACAAAATAATGTAGAAGAAAATATTCGATTTAAATCTAATAGGACATACTAAATAATATAGTACAGTTAATATAGTACAGTTTGAGGAACATATTTTTACTGTATTTTAATATTTTTTTAGATAATGTCCAATCGTCTGCCGCATTAGCAAGAAAAGAAAAATATTTTTTTGTCTATTTCGTTGTTATGACGTGACGATAAATTTATTTACCAGAAAAATAAATCACGTGATCAGCATTTAATAAATTAAATTCTAAAAATTAATCTTTAAAAATTCACCAAAAATCAGAAAATGGAGGTAACGATTCTAAAGAGATTTCATTTTAAATTAATTTTTATGATCTTTCTCGTGATATAAATTTTATAACCCTCAAATTATTATTTTAAATGCAAATTTAAAAATGTTGCTAAAACAGATTCAAAATTTAATTTTTAAAAAATCTATGAAGAATTTTTCAAAAATCTTTCTTAGTGCACCCCTACACTATAAGAAGAATCGCCATGCAAAATTTCAGCTTTTTAGGTACAGCGGTTTGGTCTGTGCGTTGTATGTCAGTGAGTCAGTCAGTTACGGAACTGTTATATATATATATATATATATATATATATATATAAATAGATTAAAAATTAAACACTTCACGGAATAGTTTTGAATATACAGTTTTTGTCTCCATAGGTCTAATTCCTATGCTATTAGATTCTAATTTCACTTACAGATTATCTATTCATTAAATCATAATTATAGTATATTAAATGGTTTAATTACGCGCTCTTATCTTTATCACATGTAAGAAAAACATTTTAGAAATTTGCCGATGTACTGATTACTTCTTATTTGTTTTTTAAAAAAAGCCTATCTAGAATATTCAGCTAGGACAGACTAGACCTTTGTAGCTTTATTAATTGGATTTTACATTGTAAGGATGGCCCAAGGCAACACAAGGTTTAGAACAGTGGTGCACAAACTGGGGGGTCGGGAAAAAATTGGGGGGAATGGTTTGAAGTAAATTTATGAAATACTGAATTATTTAATTTAAAAAATGCTTCAAATTTTCTATAATTACATATTTTTTATTTTTATTTATATTTTTATATGTTAAAAAGTTATATGATATTGTTAAATAAGGTGTCAAGCAGTTTTAACAAAAACAGATTCAGATGGTAAACAAGATATTTTTTTATTGTTATTACGTAAAATAAATATATACCCAAGATGTACGGTTTCTTTCTATTTTTTATCTTTGTTGTTAACACTTTCATATTTTTTTTTTAAAAGTGTTTCAACCAAAAACTTTTCATTGGGGGTCAAGTGTTTTTTTTATCTAAAGAAAGTGAGTCACGGTCGAAAAAAGTTTGCGCACCAGTCGTCAAGAATGTTGACCTGCGATACCGAAAATTCGTATTGTATTCCTTTCTCACCCAAACTTTATTACTGATGACAGAAAAAAAATATAAATTAGTTCAGGTAGTTAGAGGTATTAGTACAGAGGTTGTCGTTACAAACTAAAAGATTTTCGACCAAGATACGGGTACACCTTGGTGTCTGGGGTAGAGAGAGAAAGGAAATACGAAGTGCTTGGAATTCTGGGGATGGTAGATTCAATTGCAGCCTTGACAACAGTTAGTTTTTAGAGTTAAAATAAAAAATGAAGGATGCAATGGGAGGAATAGTGTCCTTACATCATCCAACATGGTTCGAACGGCAATGATTTACAGGATTTCAGTCTCAATCGCCCATAAGAGGGGCGATAAAGTTTATGTGTAGTGGAAAAGAGTTTTTCCGGTAGTAAACAAAGATTATCAACACGTTGGAGAAAATAGCTAGAGTAATTTTAAAGCACATAATGATCTGACTCTAAACGTAACCTATAAAATTTCTGCCAGTGATAAGGAAACATAAAATTCAGCATATAGCATACCCTATCTTCAAAATTTATAATCATATGTTATTAGAATTATTGTGATATTAAAAGCGTTCTTATTTTTCTATGATTCAAAGTATGTGCTGTATGTACTTAGCTTCTTTTTATCATTTGTGGGCAATTTTCCCCTCTCAAGTCTGATTCTCACAGCAGATTCCCTTTATAAACGCGTGCAACCCATATCGTAGCCAATAAATGACACAGTATAGTGAAAAGACATTACGCTAGATGAAATAAAATAACATCCGTCATTCTTCAATTACATAACCGAGCACTAAGGATGTGCTATAACATTTTAAATTATAAATAAAAACAGTAGCAAGGCCTCAAACAATAAAGAAACAGAAGTTATCTATCGAGACTGCTTGATATAAACATATCTCACCCCATGAATCGGATATTAAAGCAGTTCTGTTATCTCCAGTGAATTTGAGCAATATCTCGAGATAGACTCAGTTCGCGTTTTTTTTTTATTATTATTTTATTTTTACTACTTTTACAGGATTCCTTTTTGGCAGCCGTCCACCGAAAACATGATAGGCAAAGCATAACTCACCAAGAGCATAACGGATCCCTAGAGTTTAGCAGCGTATTGGTAAAAACGATAGCGACAGTGAGAGTGCTCTATCGATTGCAACTCAGATATGGAAGAAACTGAACTTCTTCCCGTTGATGTTTCACAGCAGTTAAATAAATGATGATTTTTTAAGATATCCAATCAGTTACGAATTCATCTTTTTTTACGAGAGTCTTTTCAAGGAAATTTCATTTTAATATTTAAAAGTGGAACGAACGGCTCTTTCATAACTTGCATTGAAATTGTTATGGAGAAGAGGGGTATATCCTCTGCCGAAAGAAAAAATTTGAAATTTCTTCTTGGTTTTGTTCTCACTGGTAATTGTTCTTTCTCCTAAATTCAACCGATTTAAAGAATTCGTTCTGCCTTTTTTATTCATAGTCACAGCTGTTATGGTGCAAACTACAGTTATCTATCAGTACTAAACCTTTTCTAAACATAAAAGCATATTTCTTTATTCAATGACCTCTAAAATATAGACTGCGTACTTACCAATTTGCTGTATTTACAAAGCATAATCTAAACACGTCTACCCAAAATAAACGAAAGTGATAATTATTATTAAGCTCAGTTGTACAACTTTTAAATGATGTAAAGCAAAATATTTCATTGTTTAGATGTATATTTAGAGGAAAAGTGATTCCCTTCAATAATATGTGTTTGCTTTTGAATGCAATACGCCACATAAAATCAAACAATAAAATCAACCGCAACATGCCCACTTAAATACTGCTTCTACAACCATACATCACATTTAACGAGTGAGTTTAGGCATCTCTGTAGTTGCATATTAAAAAATAAATGTTTTCAATATCGTTTATTATACAACTATGAGTTGTTCTCCCATCTAAAAATCAAAACTCTTTAAATGCACCTATATTTTACGCCCTTTTTGTGTTAAATTTTATTCGTTAACTGCACACGGCTTAGAGACATTAAAGTATTTTGCTTACTGCGATGAACGCTTTTTAAGTATAATTCTAACTCACCTAATATAGTAGTACGTCAAATTCTATCTACGGACAGATGGGACAGTATCAGTGTTTGATCATTTTATAGTTTTCTCCAAGATGTTTGCAAGATGAAATTGCATTTGTTATTATTATTACACATAAAAGTAATATCAGTTGTCATTATAAACACGTGATTTAGTGACATAATAAATGTATCAAAAAATGGAAACTATCCGTCTACCTAAATATTTTTAACCATTAGCTAAGAAAAATATTTCACTGTCTTAAAATCTCTTTTAATAAGCATGTAGCAATTATCTTTCTTCAAATACATATATGCATCCGGTGCTACAGGAAAACTTTTTCTAATTTAAATTTCAGACGCATGAAGAATATATTTTATATACTTTATGGTAGATAGTCGTCATAACGAGCTTCGACTATATATATATATATATATATATATATATATATATATATATATATATATGTGTGTGTGTGTGTGTGTGTGTGTGTGTGTGTGTGTATACTCGTATAATGAAACATCTCAGAGGTGGCGTAATGGTTCTTAAAAAAAGTGGCCGACTAGAGAAGTTTTACTGTGTGTGTGTGTATATATATATATATATATATATATATCCTTTTCGGTATTGTACACATTGATAGATTTTTATTGCATTTATTTTAATCTAAGTTTTTGTTTTCTTTCACAGGTAGTCGTGTGGCGTGCCGGTCGCGTGTGATGAGCATGGTGTCTAGGCCGTGAAAGAAGAGAGCGCAGTGGCGTGATCGAGTGGCGTAAGGCATGGGCAACAAGTTGAGTTGTTCCTGTGCGCCGCTCATCCGCAGGGCCTATCGGTATGAAGACTCTCCCTGGCAACACGCCAGGAGGAGGGATGGACACCTGCTCAGGTAAGACACATTAAAACACCGCCTACATATCGCATCGAGAATTTTTTTTTTAAATTAATAATTATTCCTGAATTTGAAACCAGGTTCTTCGGAAAAAGTTGCAGCTGAAGTGATAATAAAAAGTTTATGAGTCAGTAAAATGAAGAAGAGAAAAGCGATGATTCTATAACTACTACACACGCATGTAAAAGACTACACACGCATATATAATAGATATCATGTCTCCCCAGCCTTCAAATGCAATACAAAATTTAGAAAAGGCTTTACCTTTGTGGGAGTAATTTTCCTCAGATGCCACTAAAATTCAAACTTTGTTTTCGAATGGAACAGATCCTTCTTCCATAGCTTTATTCCCTGTGTCTAGTAAATAACGCTATAATCATAGATTGTTTCAGTAGCATTTCCGCTTGTACTTTTAATGTTATCATTGCTGGGGATACTGCGTAATCCCCAGCAATGATAACATTAAATGTATGAAAGCAAAATCTATAGAAGATTTAAAAAAAATTCATATGGACAGTTAACTACTGAGCATTTACTGTAAGGAAAACATTTTTCCATAAATCTATATGATTCATTTGCCATGTATTTAATTCGAAGTACGATGAGAAACAAGCTTTTGGAGCATTAAATTAAATACCAATTTTTTTTTCAAGAAACACATGTTGTATGTTCCCTTGATCTTATATGTAAAATGGGCGTGTTTCTTTGCTAAATATGAGTAAACAAAATACCAAAATCATATATTTAAACTCTTTTTTCTTACAATTTTTCATCTAAAAGATTTCATTTATATCATCATTTACGTACACAACTTATCAAAGAAAAAAGATTTAAGCTTTTATTATATTCTCAGTATCGTTGTTTACAATATTTCATAAACAGAAGAAATTATTATCTTCTGTCTTTTTATCTAAGGAATTCCAGAATATTTTCGTTAGTCTTATCAAGGATATTCTTATTTGTTATATTAATAATGTAATTTAACAAGTTACTTCATTTTTCACTGAACAAATACCAATGAGTTGAATTTTTTTTTCAATGCTGCAGGAACTTATCTATGTAGTGGTGCGCAAACTTTTTTGTGACCTCGACCCCCTTTCTTTATATAAAAACCCTCGACCCCTAATGAAATTTTTTTTTGCAGTAGCAATTTTTTTAAACATTAGGAAAATGTTCACACATAAAAAAAAAAGAAAAATAAACAAATTTCGACAAAACATATTTTAAATCAATGAACTGTAGATTGAGCATAATAACAATAAAAAAAGTCTCGCTTACCTTCTACACTTGTTTTTCCCAAATCTCATGTGATCAAAATTTCATACTGAAATATTAATAAGTATTTGTATTTCATTAAGGTAAAATTTAACAAAAATTAAAATTAAATATAGAGCATGATTTCAAAATTATAAGCTTCATATTAAAACATTAAAAATTATAAAATTCATTTATTTATATAAAACTAAAATAGAAAAAACGAATAAAACGGGAGAGCCTAGACCTCGAATAATATTTGTTCAATATCTGTTAAAATATTTGTTCAATATCTGTTAAAATATTTGAGAGTGCTACCCCAATATCATCTTCTGTGCCAATCGTTGTATGGTTTTTATAGCAACTCATTTTGAGAGCCCAGTTTCATACATATAGGTAGAAGCTAATAGAAGCAATGTAAATATAACCTTGAAAGACTGTTTGACACCTTACATAACAATATCATATCATAATTTTTTTTAAATCTTAAAAATTTTCAGTAAAAATATTAAAAATATGTAATTTTAGAAAGTTTAAAGCACACTTTTAATTAAATAAAGCAATGTTGTAAATTTACTTTACTATCCGCGACCCACAGTTTGCACATCACTGCTCTACGACAATGACCTTTCAACACCGGAGGTCTTGTTGGCTACTTTATTATGAGAGCACCATGTCAGTTGAAATTATAAACAAAGGATTTTTAAAAACTTATGTCAACAGGGTTTGCTAAATACTTTTACACTCATTAAATACATAATGTGGTTTAAATCTTATGTTTTTTTTATTTAATATTTTTGCTCTACAATCAAAAATTCATCAAGCATCATACGCTAATGATGTTTTACTGTTTTACAGTTAAAGAAAACTCAGAGTGTAGGCACATCACTTTTCACTTAATAAAGTAGCCTCCTGTAGCAAAAAGTTGACCGTAGCTGTCCAAACCAAACCTTATTCTCCCAAACATTCTTTCTTTCCTTTTGAAAAAAACTAAGCTTGCTCGGGAATCGAGTCCGGTCCCGGAATCGAGTCCGGAATCGATTCTCTAATGAAGTCCGGTCCTCTTTTTTGCCAAACCAAAGAGAATATATTTCATCCCTAACAGCACTTCAGTCAAAATACAGGGTTACAAGAAGCCTGAAAAACTATAGTAGCAGATGTAACTGACTGTGGAAAACACGAGGCGAAAGTAAGACTGCGGCATCCCAATGGATGAACACATATTTTTCCTCTGTCAAGGTATGGACATAACGGCAGAAAATTTCGACTCCCGAGAGCAAACCATTTTGTATCTGGCAGTTTATAATGCACTGTAGTCTTTGATATGCTCTAAATTGACTCTTCTGCAACTATAAAAAGAAGTAGCCGGTTTCATTTGATAGGATGAAGTGCCTCCAAACTTCATTTCAAACATTCAACAGTAGTTAATGAGTTTTACACCGATCTGCTTGAACAAGGTTTACTTCCCCTGTCGTGCTAGTTCCCCTCGACACAGCATCTAGTATCATTTCTTCCTGGGAGCGAAAGGATATGCTAAACGCTATGGATACTTCTGTCATCGTTACCCGAATGGTTTCCTTTCATGATTGAAAACGCTCGATAGCGATGATAGAGGTTGCCGTCTTCGTTTATGTTTCGGTTCTTTTTATAAAATAAAAGTGCCACTTAGTAAATGCCGAGTAATAAATATTTTATTTAAATAACTTTAATGTAATGCTTTTTGTTAATGTAATTTCGTAATATCCAACATTCTATAGAGTAATGTGTAAAAGCATAAATGGTATCGAGAAATTCATTTTCAGTCTCATTTGGTAAACTCGCCTCAGTTACCACGCGAAAGATTTGCACACTGGTCTGTAAGTGGATGCACTGTACGTGATAAACGTGTCTCTTTGTGTTTCAGACTTTGGGCGGAAGTGTTCCACGTGCACGCGGCCAGCGGTGCGGTTAAGTGGCAACAAGTCTCGGAAGACCTGGTGCCCGTGAACATCACCTGCATCCAGGACACGCCCGACTGCGTCTTCCACATCACCGCCTACAACTCGCAGGTCGAGAAGATTCTCGACGTGCGGCTGGTACAGCCGGGTAAGAAAAAGACATCGTATGTTCGGTCTCTATACTCTCTGAATTCATATGAATATTAAAATTGAAATACTGTTTAAAAAAATGTTGAATTTAAGCCCTATTTAGTGAATTGCCGCTTTTAGCTTTAAGCGAAAAGCAATAATATTAGACAACATCAGTTTAAAAAAGAGGGATAATCCATAACTTAAAGAAGGTGGTTATTATTTTCCTTCAAGAACGAACTCCCACGTTTAACGGCTTGGAAATCAACTATTTTTCTTTTCATTTTTCTAAATAATGGTGAAAATATATTTTAAGAGTGAATTTATCTCAAAGTAATTGTACATTATTTTTTCTATGTTCTCTAAAAAATAGTATCTTTATAACGGGAATTCATTACTTAATTAAAAGGTACTGCACTTAATCTACTTACTCCTAAATCATTCTTTTTACGAGTAATATTTGGAATCTGAGACTATGTTTACAGAATTTTTACTATAAATCAAAAGTTCTTAGATCAGTGAAAATAGAATATAGGATGGTTAGTGCAATTTCACTGTTATACCTAACGAGAGATTTTAAATAGTTTAAACTACAGGTGTATACAGCCAGCTAAATATGCCTATAAAAACTAAAAAGACTGATTAGAAAGAGTCCAAATACCACAACATAACACATAAGACTTAATTCATGGATTAAGTCTGATATTTTATTTTATCAGAGAGAAGGTATAAAGTTACAGCTAAAAAGCTTAGTTATCGTAATTACGAAAGGCAGCCCAACGATACAATTCCGGGCATAAAAGAGCTTTTAATAATAATCCAATATTTTTTAGGAAACTTTTACTTGGGGTAACATGAATCTCAGAGCTTTTCACTAAATAACGTAGGTCAGTCAAAATGCTTTTAATCTTGTGAAAAGATTAAGGGAATTTCAAATTATTAGAATGCCAAAAATTTAGGTTTTAAAGCCATTTCAGATATAAAATACCATTCAGTAAGTTTATTAATGCCATCAAAAATGACAGCGACGAACTTGCTTTCTACTTCGTTGTGCAGTTGCAGCTAGATATAATTAAAATTCATTTGAATGAAGTGTATGGAATGAAATGACAAGAATCTAAAAATAGTAAGTGACTCAGGGAATTTGTCACTGCTTAATTGTCTATGATTTAAGCACATTTAAAATTTTCTCCCTTCAATAATTTCTCTTCAACAATTTCTCCCTTCAATATATTCAATAATTCCCTTCAATAATTTCTCTGGTCTTTATGATGAGGATAAGTGGGAATGAAACTGAATTAGCTTATCTGAGAATAGAGGAGGGAGATAAAAAATACAGGAACATACATGGCTTTAAAACACTCTGCTTCATAAAGTTTATTTTGCATAGTGTTGAATGATATGTAAATGAAAATGTTGTAGATGGAACAACTATATTTTCCCCCTTGCTAGACAAAGATTCTGGAAAATATTAAAACAAGTAATAGAATAAAAACTTTCTAGTGGGGTTTGTGAGTCTATATTTAAAAAATTAAATTAGTTAGAGCATTAGAATAAGTAAAACTTCAATGACATTCTTCTTCCTGAGGATGAATTATTTCAAAAATGTATCGAAATTCCATATGCTATTATGTTTTATGAACGCGTTCCCTTTTAATTATAGCGATGCAGTATTCACCATGAAATTGGATGTAATAAGAACAAACACTATTGTATTTTCAGAGGGGTTTAATGTATCTCCATTGCTTGTTTCAGGAACTCGGTTGGGGCAGGCCTCTGAATGCTTCGTGTACTGGAAAGATCCAGCGACGGGGGATACATGGGGTCTCAATTTTACATCGCCCATCGACGCAAAACAATTCCGGGAATGCTGCGTAAGTATCAGTCATTATTCCTCAGGTCGTGCTTTTCTCAGTCTCTTTACGAAACCTCATATGCTTCTCTAATCGTTCTCTAAATGAACTCATTTCTAGTGAAATATTTTTTATTTAGAGTATTTATTCACATACACTGTTCTTGTCATAGAAAATAGCTAGTTCACATGCACTAACAATATTATATATATATATATACACACAGTGGACGCTCGTTAATTCGAACTCAAAGGTTCTCAGAAAAAAGTTCGAATTATCCGAAGTTCGAATTATCCGATATTAAGAGAAAATATTTAACTTTAAATGTGTATCACTGAAGAAGAAACTCTCCTAGTATGTATAACCCCAGAAAATATATTATACTATGTTATCTGAAGTTAAACATATTAAAAAGCAATACAGACTTACCTTAATTATAAAATGAAGCAGAAGATATGCAGTATAAAGTAAACTTTTATTAAAAATATGAATTACACTTTGGGGAAAACTGTAAAATGGATGTTTGGTTCTGTTTATGATGCCTACATTGTTCAGCCAGCTTCTCGATTTGAAGTAAACATTTCAATTCATTTCCAGAGGAATGTTCCATCTGAATAACTGCTTTCAGAGTTTTAATAGAGTCCATTATGGCTTTGTCCATTATGGCCGCATTAAAAATATCTTTCTGCAGGTAAGTAGAGAAAAGCCCTGGCAGTTTCCTACCGATATTAATGCATACGTCTTCGTTTACATCAGAGCTTTGGCCACATACAGTTTGATAAGAAATATTTTGCCTTGACTTAAATCGAGAAAGCAATCCATCACTGCATTTAAAATCTTCAATACCCATTCGACTTGCCAATTAATCAGCCTTCGTCAGCACTAGGGGTCAATTTATCGGAAAATTTCGAGATCTAACATCCTGGAACCATAGAAGTAGAGCTTTTTCTAGAACTTCTTGGGACGCCTTTACCATGCGTTTCCTTCCTCTAGCAAATTTTGATTTTTCCAATGAATCTAAAATTGACTCCTTGTTTTTCAAATTAGTTGACAAGGCATTTTTTTAAATTCCATAGTCAGCTGCTAACTTTGTTTTACATTCGCCATTCTCTACTTTCTTTAAAATTTCTACCTTTGTCTCCAAAGTTAGGGTTTTGTACTTTCCACGTGTAGACATCCTGAATTTTTACACTTTCACACCACACAATGAGGAAGAAAAACTAGACCACATTAACTTGTCTGCACTGCAGTTATAACTGACGCAGCTCCCTAGAATCTGTAGTAAAGATTAGTTTTTCTGAAATTCTAAGAAAATCGATCCAAATAAAGGAAAATTGCTTTTTCCGTTTAGCACTAATAAGAAGGACAATAGCTACTAACGTTTAGCAGACATGCAATAGTCTAGGAATGCAGGCATGTGCCTCTTTACACAGAAAAGAAATTTTGACACACAAAATAATAAAAACAGTGTGTATTTTCTCCATTAAACGAGGAAAAAGAATTTTTTTTGTCAAATTTTTAGTTCGAATTAACTGAAGTGATAAAAATTTAGTTCGAATTAATGAGATATTTTTAACATTAACTCCAATACAAGTTTTTTGGGGCCTTTGGATTAGTTCGAATTAACCGAATGTTCGAATTAACCGAGTTCGAATTAACGAGCGTCCACTGTATATACTTACAACTTTACCATATTCTTTACAAGTACATCTATCCTTTATTTAAGTGCAGACACAGATATATTATTGGGAAATTCTTTTTTCGTTTTAAGCATTTTAAGATTAAATATTCTTTCAGATGATCAGACATGCACTATTAATATTACTAAAATATTTTTAGACATTTGTCTTTATTTCCAAGTTGCTTATTATCTGTCTTCAAAATGTTTCTTCCTATAAACTTCATTTTAAAAAAATCATGTATAAAAGTTGTTCACTCACTTTAAAAAAATGTGTCATCTTTCGATTTCCTGTTAAGGAAAAGGTTTCCTGCGTGCTTCTAATTGCCCAAGAAGTTGAAAGATTCATTGCAACATCAGAAAGACGCAATGCCTGTGAAAATAAGACGGATTACCAATACTTATATTATCACAGGCGTTACATCATTCTGGCGTTACAGCGAATCTTTCAACTTCTTGAGCTCTTAAAGACACAGGGGAAACCTTTTCCTTAACAGAAAACCGAGAGATAACGCGATTAAAAGATATTAATATTTTCTAGAGAACATGTCAAATGTAATTTCTAATTGTTAAGGGACTGTTCTCGATTTTCATCGGTGAAATTCAAAAGGTTTTATTGAGCTTGACTCAACTTACTTGAGAGTAAGTTTAGCGAGAGTACAGCCATTGTGAATGAGCTGACGGGACGACACGATTTCTATCGATGTGATTTAATTTGAACATTAAGATGGAGTACCAAAATTTAATATTCAAATTACCCATCGATACCCAAATTACATCGATAGAAATCTTGTTCATCCCGTTAGCTCGTAACTCAGTTCACAACATCTGTACTCTCGCTAAACTTATTCTCGAGTATGTTGAGTCAATATCAACAAAACCTATTGAATTTCCCCGATGAAAATCGAGAACATTCCCTAACTAGAGATGACGTTTAACATGTTTCCTAGAAAATATTAATATCTTTTAGAGCTGATATTTAATGAAAAAAATATTTTAATAATAGTATAACTGAAAATATCCTGAAGATTGTTCGTAAATTAATGTTCTCATTTCGCACCACAGTCATAATATTTGTCATACTAATTTTAATTCCATTTCTTTATAAGTTATTATGTAATAATACCAGTTGAAATAGGACTTTAGAAAAGCATTCCAATTAAAAAAAGACCCAAATTTTATAATCATACATGCATTTATTAGTACAATGCAATTAAATCTAAAATGTTTTAAATGTGAAAACGAATTCCTTAAATTACATATGAGATATGTAATAATCTATTCATTTCTAATTTGAAGTGGGGTAACTACATGTTGATATATATATATATATATAAGGAATTTTGATGGATTGCGATGGTAAAAAATAAGTATTTTTTTACATTGTAATATTTAATAATAAAATAAAATATTATAAAAAAAAAATATTTATTATTTACTATAATTATAAATATTATAATTTAATAAAATATTATATTATATAATAGAATATTATAAAATTACAATTAAGTAAATTAGGTAAAAATTTTAAAAAGTTGAGAATAGTTCTTTCATTATTGTGTAAATGGAATTTAAAAAAAAAAAACGGAAAGGCATTCTTTTTCTCTCTTAATAGAATTTTTTAACGATGGAAGGTACTCATCTATACAGAACATTTACAGCCTTATTTATCTCAGAAACTCGTTCAATAATTCCCACACGTGGGAAAAAGTAGAGGGACTCTAATATAAGAGCCGCCCGGCAGGGGAGGGGTGAGAAGAAGCTTTTCAGTACAATGTTTCAAAATTTTTTTCTCCCTATCCCCTAAGATACAAATTTTCTCGTACTTTTTTTGGCGCCGTTCTGACCATGACGCCCTTGGCAATTGCCCTGATGCTACGGGGTTGGTACGCTCCTGAAATTGCATAAATACTTGTTCGCTGAATGTTCAGATTAATAACGGTTGTGTCCAACAAGGTTTCAAGGCGGTTTTGCTGCGCACACAAAGAATAGATTGCGAAGTATTTATCGAATATTGTTTTCGTTTTAAAAATTTGGTTTTGCAATATTTTTTTTAAAAAATTCTACTTAATGGGCCCCTTTTGAGCTTCATGGGCCCTGGAACAATGTACCGGCTGCACCCCTATGTCCTTAGGACTGGAATATATCACCCTAACTCCAAAAAACACCTTTTTCTGTGGTATTCTCATCCAGCTTATCATTTTCGTTAGTACTTTAATACATAAAGAAAGTGAAATCTGGTATTTGATCATGTACTTTCAAGAATAGCTCTTTTGAACCTTAAATGAAGTGTTTAAAGAATTTCACGCACCAATTTTTATGTTAGCATCCATGTTATGAGCATGAGTCTCTAAATTACTTGTTTTTAGAATTGTTTAGTGACAACGAAAAGCAGTTTTTCAAAATCGTTTCTATTATCATAATAAAGAAGAGTATTTTACCGCGATATTAGTTATTGTATAATTCCAACAACAGAATTTTTATTAACCCCTTAAAGCACAATTTTTGTATTAATTTCGGTAATTTGTCTTTTCTTGCAGATAATTATAACTTATTTAGTCTCGTTTATGTTTTAAAAAAATATCTTCTTAAAATTTTTATTTTTATTTTAATTATCACAGGGAAAATAAACAATCGGCCGGCGTATTTTTACAGCGGGCCATAATAACCTTTTATGATTGAGTTATAAGCAACTAAAACGATAAAGATTCCCATGACGTATACAGACCTAAATTCCTAGAATCAAAGCAATCTTACATCGAACGGGACACAAACGGTCTTAATATATTTTGTTTAAAAGCAATTTAATATTAAACGTGACACAAAGGGAGCTGTAATATTTTAATGAACATAAAGTGTAGTGCCCGTGAGGTTCATGGAGTTGCACCATTCTGCAAGTAAACGTCGCCCATGCATTTTACGGAACTGGGCATTAAGCAGTTAATTGCACAGGTTGCGAAGATGTAAAGGACTAAATCAGTATCTCTATTTTTCAACAACCACTAAATTGGGATATTAAAAAACTGTATTTGTATTTGAGTAGAGACACAGTCAAATTTGTTCTACAATTCCTGTTGGAAGCATTAGATTTACTTTTCTTCATTGCACAACGGTACACGTAGCTCCCTTAAGAGAGTACTGATCAGATTTGACGAATATTTCTTTATAGTTAATATTTAACGTATACTTAATTGTATAACGTATACTCTTTTTCAATTCACGGAGAAAGTAGCAGAACAATTTTTTCTCTTTCATTTTTTTTCTACAGTAAAAATGTATTCCATGACTCCATTAATTTAAATTCAACTTGAAATTAAAACTGAAATCTAACTTCTTCTCAAAGAAAACGGCAAACTAATGTGCAGGGGGAAAAAACCTGACAGAACTTTTGTTAATATTAGCATCTGGCACCATGCCAGGATCAAGTGGTAGCTGAAATGCAGAAACCTTATAATTTCCTGAGCTCGCCAGAATTATACAGGCATCTATTGACATAACCGAGAGCGAAAAGCAACTTTATCGTTGCATTTCTAAAACACACGTGCAACACAATATCCAGTGAAATGTTTAACCAAGGTCATTAATTTGCTAAGAAAGAAACTGAAATTTGCTATAGCTACCAGTTGTGCGTTTCATCAAATAATCGATATAAGTGCATATGCTGTGTAACCAAAGCGTTCGAAAAGTAATCATAAAGATATTCCAATGAAATGACTTCAACATACACACAAAAAAAGCTCAAGTCATTTTGCATGTATTATCAAGTTCTGTTAATACTCCCCACTTATGTACTTTTGTAAAACTTTTTCGTAAAATTAGTAGACATTTATACTTTTTCATTAAATTAGTAGAGAGTCAATAAAATGTAGATTATACTTTTGCATCTAACATCTGGTTTAGTTAACACTCCCCCACTTACGTACTTTTGCAAGACTGTTTGGTAAAATTAGTAGCGAGTAAATTAAACTAAATAATACTAACCAAAGTGATCGGAAAAATTGATTGAAAAGTGATCGTAAAGATATTCCAATGGAACTACTATAACATACCCAAAAAAAAAGCTCAAATGCTTTTGGATCTAACATCCAGTTCTGTTAATACTCCCCACTTACGTACTTTTGTAAAACTTTTTCGCAAAATTAACAGACTTTTGAACTTTTTCGTAAAACTAGAACAGAGAAAACTAAATACAGATAATAATTATTTAATAACAAAGACAATACATATTTAGTATGAACGCAACTCCCAAAACTTTTTTTTTCAATGCGGAGGCACTTGTCGCGAAGACATTCGCCTACACTCCCAAAACTGTTTGGAGACATAGTTTATTTAAACAAAACTCAAAAAGAAATCTTTACTATAATTACTTAAATATTTTGTTGGATTACCATTAGCACTTAAAAATTAGTTAAATATATTAGATATAGATTTAACTAGCATTTTGTAAATTCTGGCTAATTTTTTTCCTTTCCTTTTGCATTTTCAGTTTAAATTAATGCTTTAAGAAATTATTTGATATTCAAAACTTAGATTAAGTTATTCTGAAAACCTGCATCATAGTTTATAACTGGATATTTTGGGTGTTAATTTTATTACTTTGGGCTTAAAATACAGCAGCTAAAACCTATCATTCAAAACAGTATTCTTGGGGTCATATTTTTTTTTAACAAAATTTGGAATTATTCCACAGGTCAGTGTCTTATCTGAAGATTTAGAGTTTTGTTTTTAACGCAACAAGATATTTGTACTATTTCGTAACATGACACGAATTAGCCACCCTAACAATCGGTACACACTTCCAATGTGCTAATCCGAAGCGATGTGATGGCCGCTTCAACAAACCTCGACTCGAGAAATTTATCATACTATCGTTCAATATAATAACCTTTAAGCAGAAAATATGGGAAATAAAATAAACAATATTTTATTCAGTGTATTTACTTTCCTACCACAGTCGGTCGGTCTACCGTCCCATATATAAGACCTACAGTTCCATTAAAAAATTCATAGGGTTAAATTTTTCTTTAAAACTAACGTTTGATGTATTACAGTCTCTATTTATTGTATGTATATGTATTTAAACAGAAGGGGGTTGGATTTTTGCAGCTTTATTTCAAATATCTTGATTACAAATAACATGGAAAGAGATACTTCACTCAATAGGTTATGTAAATTAACATCCTTTTTCTCACTCATGTGTGTAAATGCTTTATTCAAATTTTCTATTTTTTTCCTTTCAGTCCCCTTCGTTCAAATTTTCAAGAAAAGCTTCTTCATCATATTCTTTAAAGTTGGAACCACCCAAAGTAAGAAAACTCTTTTTCATCTTTATTTCCTTTGAAGTTTTAAATAAATAAATATTGCTTTGTAACTTCCTATATTTTTCCGATATTTCAAATTCAAAAGCTTATAAAAAAAATGCTTTTCACAGTTTGTGTACAATTATAATAGATCTCTAATTGTTATCATCTGAACGGCAACTGTTCCTCTTCCTATTGTATTCAGTTGTGGAGTCCTATCATAAATTAAATGAAGAACAGTTTTTTTATTAAAATCAAAGATTTAGGATCTACTAAAATTTTTATTCATAATGTACAGTACTATAATTTAAAATTGTTTTCATAAAAGTAGATGCAGTTATCAACCGTAGACTTTCGGGAAGTCCTTTTCTTTCGGATATTTTATCAGCTATTCGGACTTACATGTGTCTATGACGCATTAGTACATCTCTTATTCTATTTCTTGTTATTTAGATTTTTCCAAAGAAATAAACTCTTTGACTTTGGTGCTCATTTTCATCTTTTATTTTTGGTCGCACTATCTAAGCGCATACTTCCCATCGACGTCCTGTTTAAAATTAATCCCTTCAGCCTATTTTATTCCGTGTGTTATAAAACCTTAAGTTTTAACTCTGCTGTGTAGTTCTTTATAATTCCTTTCCCTTCAAGATATCCCAACCTAAACTAGATAATCATGTTTACTGATAAAATTCGCAAAACTTGTTGCCAAATACAAAGATCTTTGCTCCTAAACCTCTTCCAAACTAAACCGAAACAGCATGAAATACGATGCCAAAATATTTAATGCCAATGCTAGAGAGACAACTATACCCTTTGGGGGTCTAAAATCTATTATTTATGAAATTAAACAATGGTATAGTGTTCAAGAAAAGGTTCTTAATTGGTTATTGTAGTGATCATCTGTAGCATAAACATTTTATATTGAGCTATATTTTTTCTTACGAAATGATATTTTACCTTTGGATAGAGCTATAACATGAATCATCCAGTACAAGTTCGTTGTTTTTATTCCTTGGGACTGGAAATAAAAAAGTATATATTTTAGCTGACAACAGAAAACGACACAGCATAGTACATTACAAATTGTACAGATAACACCTCTTCCAGGAACATGTGCATTTTTTAGGTCCTCTTACTGTGTTTACTATAATCACCAGAAATCCGTAAAATTACTCACCAATGCAAGATTGTGACCAAAAATTCAGTAACCATGAAAGTTTTGCATTAATAATCTTGTATAATTCTCCATGTGTTCTCTGGTACGCTTAGTTGCTATATTAGCTAGCGTTCCCATAGGAAACGAATGTCAACAACTTCAGACACATAAAGCAGTCAACAAATCTATGGCTGCTGTATGCATAATCTACCCCTGAAGGTTTTTAAACATTTTGATAAAGCTAAGCTTATTTCATAAAGGAATAATGGATTCTCATCAAATGTTTACAACAATTTTCATCAGTTTAAGTTAATGTACCAGACTTAATGTATAAAAAAAACTTTGCTCACACTGTTGGCAAGGACATTTAAATGCAATTAACCGAGCTACGTCGTCGTGTAGAGGGACACAAAAAAATTATACTCTTTTTCGTGTCTTTGCATGGATTTCGTTCATGTTCAATTGCTCTAACTTTAAGCGCAAATTTTTGATAAGACTCATAACGGTCTGAAATCTCTGACTTTTGTGACTCTGATGAAGTGATTTTTCGGCATTTCAGCAACAGAAAACGAAAGGAGGCAAGCGAAAGCCGCAGTCCACACCTAGCTCGCCGTCTCGCAGCCGGGAGCTGCAGTGCACCTGCATGACGGCGGAAAATTTGCACCGGGCGCGAAACGGCCGGGTGCGGTACACAGGAGGGGCGGCCACGCTACCCCGGGCACAACCTCCCGCCCGGACATCCGTCGACGATTACCGGATCTCCTACGACAGCACCAGCAGGAGGTGAGTGGAAAGAGCTCATGCTAAGGTTTATGCAAGCAAACGAAAATACCCTTGAAAAAAACTTATTTCCTCCGAAAAATCCAAAGTTTTCGTTATTGACTTTCTATGTGAGATAAGCACTTAAGTAGGACCGTAAACCGTGCACAGATAAACAAAAGATCGGAAAACAAGAGAATAAAACTTAGTCTTTTTCTTAGCACGTGTTTGATTACTTTCCAATACTTTTTAAATGGTAGGTATACTCGTTATGTCCTGAGAACAAAGGTATATACCAGTGCTTTCGAAACAACTCGTTTTCAGGTGCTTCTTGACTTACCTAATATATATTTCATTAATATTTATTTCATTTTTATGCATCATTTTAACGTAGGATTACATTCCTCCATAATGGTCCTTCGGAAAGGAAAATTTCAGACGTTAAAACCGTCCGTCCATCTGTCCTCGCGAGTTATAATTTTGGCAGCGGGCCAAACCCAGTCTATCACTTGGACGAGTTAAACAGAAAGGTACCAAGATGCTTCAAAATTTTGACATACATGTACGTATATATATACATACGTACATATATATAGATACATATATATATATATATATATATATATATATATATATATATATATATATATATATATATATATATATATATACACACAAAAGAGGTAAGCAACGATAAGTAATCCTACGTTAATAACCCGTGGTAGTTTCGTTAGAAGAGACTACCTGAATTTTTTTTTTTTGTCGATCTTTTATACTCTTACTAGAACTCCTTCCTCGACTTATTTTCACTCTCATTATATTAAAATCAAAATGATTCAGGTCATCTGCTCTTAACTTAAGGATTTTAGAACCTTTTCTTTCGATTTCAGTATCTTAAAAAAAATGTTTTTGGCTAACTTTTTTTTCTCTTATCGTAGGAATTAAGTTTGTTTACCTACGATGTTGCTAATACGTCTTGCTTTAAATTCTGAATTCACACTTATATTACAGTGCAAATCTTCATGGAAAATGTATAAAATTGATACGCATTCTTAATGCACATACCTAGAGGGACAAAAGATTCATTGCCTTAAATTTCAAACTTAGTTTATAGACTAAAAATAAGATTATTCAAAGAAGAGGACAGCCTAAACTCTGAAAGAAATGTAAAATTTTAAAAGATAAAGAAAAACCTCAAGCATTATACCCAGTTTATATTGAAAACAAATCCATGATTATCTAGATTGCGACTTAAATAAAACGACTCCTAGTCCAGTTTTTACGACGAATTCAATTATCCTAAAAAGTCTGTTAGATGATCGCAAAACTGTTAAAGCTTCCAGAAAAATTGTAGTCTGGGGGTTAAGAAACACAGTTAAATAAATGAAAACATGACGTCATTAAACAGAATAACCTCGAACAAAGGATAAAAAAATAACTAAAAATCGGAACTAAATGTTGACTTACCTAAATAATAACGCACAGGTCTATCTTAGAGCTAGAATCGAAGTGCATGGAACACATACATAAGAATAAACACATAGTGTTTTTCACTTCATTCTTCATGTATTCCAGATGCCTCATGCCTCGGTGTGTATTTAAGCAAATTCGTCGGGGTGATACATCTGATAACTTTCATATTTCTATTCGGAAAAACAAACTGTAAAGATTAATGTCCTCTTTTCATTTATGGCACTTTTGACCGCACAAATACCACCATATTCTTCACTGGCTGCCACACTTCTATCCCGTATCAATAAATTATTTTTATCAAATTTCAGGAGGATGTGGGGAGAAGAAAACAACAAACAACCCTCCCGCTCATACACCGCAACTTCCCCTGTTGTAACAGTGACAGACTGCTTATCTTTGGGTAACGCATTTTCCTGACGATCTGACAGTATAAACTACCGCAAAAATATGTTCCATACCAAAAAAAGAAAGACACAAATAACATTTCATGAGTGTTGTTAGTCGATAAAGGTTACCGGGAAATATTATAGACGACTTCTTTAGAAAACTGATCTGGACGACGGCTGAATCAACAGGGATCTGGTCCTCGGTATCAGAGTCCGTCGGTTCAAATCCTAATATTGTCATGGAGGTTCACAGACATTCTAAATAATCTAATAAGCCCCAGTGTAGTTAGTATAAATAAGACCGCAATGCTCCCAACCAACCAGAAAACATTACAAATCAATTAATTACATGCATTAGTAGTTATTATATTTTTTTATCACGAAACAGCATTGGGATAATAAGGAAAGTTAAATCCCCTAAATTAATTAAATTGTGTCTGATGCTCTCAGTAAGCTCAAAAGTTGTAAGTTCCTAACAGTCTAAGAAGTTAAAACATTGCAAATCTATTATAAGACTTAAAAAAAAATCTCTGATTTGATTTCATCAAAATAGCTTAGTAAAAAAATAAATTTTTAAAATTCAACTTTTATGTTGTAAATAAGTATACTAAAAGCCAAGATAATCACTACTAGAAGAATAGGGTACAAGTTTAGAATTATTTTAAAGTAGAGTGGTCCTAATACTATTCGTATGACAATACTATATCGCCCTTTAAAATGTTTAAAAAAATGACAACACCTCCATTTTCACTTATTGACTACAATCAAGTGCATCCGAGCTCACGCTCTTCCGTCTTCAAGTTATATATTTTGCTTGTTCTTTTTTGTCCAAAATTTTTCAGTTTCAATTTTAATATCATATTATAGTCTCTCTATATATATCTACATACACACACACACACTTGAGGGGGGGGTTCAAGAAGTAACAGCAAATCGACTGTAGTTCCTGAAATGAAAATCCCAAGCCTTTCAAGCTCCTTCCGCAGGAAGATTCATTCTTACTGAAAATGGGGTCTTTGCCGAATAAAAGGAATGGAATTCTTAATCGGAGGAGCAACATATATAAAATGGCGTGGCCTAAGAGGAAAAGCTGCAAGCAGTCATCTGTTTTTTCTTTGTTTGCTTGTTTTTGTGGTAGGAGGGTGTGAAATTCAAAGAAGAATGCTGCTACAATATGAAGATGCCTGCATTGCCGAGAGAAGAGTATACGAGTGAGCAGATACGCTTAAAAATGGACGGACATCAATCGTTGATGAGCAACGCCAAAAAGCCAGGCACTCTTGGCTGAAAGCACAATCAAAAATATATTTTACTTATGAATAAAGAAATTAGTGAAAAAAGCGTACTGAAAAAGAGGATGATTGTGTAGAAAAATGACCTGAATTAAAATATCTCAAACTATTCGATTTGCTGTTGCTTTTTGAAAACACCCTCGTATATCGTCCTCTTCTCTCCTTGCAGCAGGAGCAGGCAGCAGCAGCACGCCACGTCTGCTACGTCCGTGTACGACAACGTGCGGCGGGGCACGACTACCGCCAGCGTGCATGATGCCAAATCTGGCACCAACAACCAGGCGTCGCCCATCACAACCGTCAAGACCTCGCTCCAGGAGAGAATCTCCGACGCCACTGCGGGCAACAGGTACGCGGGCGACGGATCCCCTCTCATCAACGGGTAACCCACCAACCTATCATCTCGGTGTCTCTTTTCTATTCATTCGCCGCCTTTTGCATTTCGTGGTCACTATCACGCATGCACATGTGACCAGACAAAAGAAAAGCTTCTGCGTCTGCTTAGAGACAAAGCTAAAACAGTCCAGAGGAATGTTTTAAGCCGTATAATGGCTGAGTAAATAGAGCACACCGGAAGGCAGAGAAGAGTTGGTGAAGATGTTAGAAGGATAAATCATCGGTGATTAGCGTCGTGGAGCATATAAGAAACTGGAATCAGGAAGAGGGTCCTGCATTGAAAAATTTTAATCTACCACTAACATTTATACCTAATTTGCTGCAAACAACGCTCGCTTTAAAACAGCTGCTGAATGCTATTTTTGCTTTGCTTCTTTTCACGTGAAAGCGGAAATCCTCTCCCGTGTTTCTTTGGGGTTTGCGAAAACAGGTAAAAGCAACTCATGTCTTAAATGCATCGAACAGCGAAATGATCTAAAGAAAAAAACCTGTATACAATGAATGGGTTACGTCAGTCACATAGTTTCAATAATTATCGTCATTGTTACGTGAACATTAAATTTTGTAATGATTTCAGGTAGAAAAATATCACAATCCAAAATCAACCTGAAAAGTTTTTAATCTTAGGCATAAAAAGTAATTGGTAAATAAATATTTTCAGCTTCTAATGAACATATAAGAAACATGCTTCAAAATCTTTGTATAGTATGCCGATAATGAGACCCTGTTAGTTATCTTTATTTTAATAAATTTGATAAGTTTGTTCTTAACATATTATAAATGTTTTAATAAATCACGTTAATCTATTCGAATTTAGTATCATTAGAGTTAAAACAACAAATTGAACAGAGTAAAAATATCTCATATTCCAGAAAAAATAAATAAATAAATACACATACTTCTTAAAGGCCTCAAAGTTTCAAAAATAGTTTATAGGACAATAACCTTAATATAAAATTTTAATTAACTATCTGTAATTTGATTTCACAAAGGAAATAAAAAGATTTGGCCTCTACTCTTTAATATCGCTCCTGCTTCAATATAAAAAAAATTCTGTTGAATTTGAAGTATTGTTAAAAATATGGGAATCTGGATGCTCCAGTTATACTAATTAAACATGAATTTAAAAACAATTCAAAACTGCTTAAACGCAAATTAATCATGCTAAAAGTTTTGCCCGAATTTTAAATTTTCTCAACCAAAAATCTGTACAAAAAGTTTTCAGTTTTTATATACTCTAAATTTTTTTTACATATCTGTGTTAACGTGGTGCTTTCTGATGCCTGCTTTTAATAATTTTTTTATTATAAGAACTTTTTTTCAATTATCTGTTGGATATTGTGATAGCTGATATTCCTCTGGAAGTCTATTGTTTTGCAAATGAATTCTATCCAAATTATGATAATTTTCTTTAAATATTTGGTGAAAAAACTTGACTTCACAGAAAAATCCAACACTGGTAGGGATGGATACTGGAAAATGTCTATCACATTGGTTGATATTTTTTAAGCATTTCCAATATGATAGCCAGCATTCCTACTCAAATATAAACAGATGTTCTTTCAGAAGAAAAAAAAGTTACAAGTGAATACTCCTGATAAACTGTGAACTGAGTAATTATAGAAGATTGTTTCAAAGGAAAACGGGTATAACCCTTTTACTCTGCCTTCTATGTGTTCTCTGAACGCTTCTCACAGTTATGTAACGCCTAATCAAACATGTTTTACATATTACTCTCACAAATTATTCTACTTTATCAAGAGAGTTTCTATTGCTAGATATAAAAATCTGCAAAAAAGTGCATAATTTTTATACTTGATGTTTGCTTTTTTGGGTCTGTTTTAGTTCTTCAGTAGTTTAGTACAGTGTTGTGCTTTTGTCCTTCTTCATTTTAATTCTTATTGTCATTATCTTAAGCATCGCATTAGTAGAAAAATTTTAAAGCTTTCGGTAAATAAAAAAGGGAGGTCATTACCATGAGAGATTTAGGATAATAACCCTTAAATTTTCAAAGTGGCAATTTTAGTTTACTTACAATTGTTGTTTCGTGTTCCTTCCCTTCATATCCAATAGTGTTAGCTTTGCTGTTTGCTAGTATTTACCGGGCCTGATAATTATCTAGACCCTACCAAGGCTTGTACTCTGAACATTAACATCGGAGAACTTAAAAGAAGTTGAATGTCCTCAATTTCTGTCTATGCTTGATGTGTGCTTGAAATTATCATTTAGAAATGCATGTCTTTATGACTCAGACTAAGAGCATGACTAAGAGTTTTATTTATGTCCTTGCATTCCTATGAGTAAGAAAATAATTACTCATTCGTAGAAGAAAATCAAATAAGCTTTCCTTCCCATTCCACATCACACTTGAGTTAAATACAAATCTATGGAAAGCGTCGCTCTGTGAAAAAAGTAGTCTAAATTTCACAACACCAGTAGGTCATTGTTTTTAAGTATTGGAGACTGGGATTGTTCCATTGGGAGAAGAGGGATTTTAAGAACATACAGAGTAATATTATTCTGATCTACATACACGAGAGGAAGGGAATATTACCTGGGGAGTAGTTTTTAGCGATGGTCAAATTTACATTCCTGCAAAGAAAAATAATTTTAAGTGTACTTAGAAAACAGGATAAAAAGTTTCATTTTAATTCCCTAACTTTTTTAACTGAAATCATTGCACTGTCTCCACTCATATTGTTTATTCATCGAGATTCGGACTTTACCACTAAGCAATGACTTCTTCCTGAAAAAAAGTGACGATGATGACCCCTCAAACACGCACTGGCACAGCCTCCATTAGAAATTCGATTCATTACATTCCCGCTGATTCGAAATATGGCGAGGTGCGTGTAAGACAATTTTAGGGATGTTCTATTTCGTTTAAATCACCCTGAATATATTTTTCCCCGAAGAAATTCCTCCACTGTTGCAGATCATTTTGATTGTACAATAAATTTGAAGAGTAGTAATATGAAACAAAAAAGAAATTATTTTATTCAAATATCAGTACGAAAGCATTACTTCAAAAAATCACATACATTGACCTGCTCGTTTCTCTAAAGAGCACCTATTAGAGATTCCGTCAGTCGAGAGGAAAGAACTTCCAGAACTCTGTTGTAGGAAGAACGTTCCTGTTTATTGGCTCCGAGGGGAATTTTCAATATGTAAAACATTTGAAGTCGAAATATTCATATCTTATCAACATGCACGTTGATCCAATATTTTCCATTATAAAGACGCTCATTCCAAAGCTCCCCCACTACAAGTAGTACAAGACAGAAGACAATGCGATGCCAGTACCAAAGATGGAGAGCTTTCCAAGTAAAGAAAAACTTTCACCTAAAAGATGATAATGATTAAATTATGATCAATTAGATGCGTCTACAGTCTGAACTTTTGCCGACCTCCAATTGAACTGGTACAGTGAAAACAAGTCATGCCATTTTACGTGTAGGGTAGTGTTTTTACCACCACCATCATAACCTTTTTTCCGAGTTAATGTTAAAAAAAAACCATTAAGCGGACTTTTATCAACCCTTGACTTAAATGGAGAAACAATGTGGGGAAATTTCATGAAATGGTAAAAAGGTAACGTTTCGATGACAGGCCCCAATTGCAGAAGTTGATTGTGAGAAATTCTTTTCTTTTTTAACCTGTTCATGTTTCTTCGTCCACAGGTCCGATCAGGCTCGGCAGCTGTATGCCACGCGGAAGGAGCAGGCGAAGAGCATCGACTGCAGCCTGATGGCGGATCGAAAGGAGCGGGTCGGCGGACGTTCGGCGACGGCCGGGGACGACCTTCTCCTGCAGCCGCAGTCGCGCAGCAAAAGCTCGGACAACGTGTTCGAGCAGTCCCAGGCCGAGCTCAGCCTCGACAGCAACACACTGAAGCGCATGCTGCACCCGCTGCCGGCAGGCAACTCCGTGCAGAGCTCGCCCGAGCAGGTAATCACCATCTCTCCCCTCAATGGCTCATCCTCGGTCAGAATTGCAAGAATTCCTAATGTAAAAATTTATGAACAACATGAAACAGTCAGAAATAGCATCTTAATGCTATAAAAGGTAGTCAGACTGTGACTAAATGGTTGGGGCGCTGGCATTCGGTACCAGGGACTGGGGGGTTAGTCTTCATTTAGTCCTTGTGCAGGGGTTTAATAAGCCTAGGTCTAGCAAAACTTTGTTCAGCTGCTAATAGCGCTCAACCTTCTCGACCACCTAACAAGCGTCTAGAAATGAAAAATATGTTTCGACTGAACAATATGTTTTGCCCCAAATTTGGAACTTGTGCTTCAAAACTGATACTATCTGAGGTCTTTTTAAGATAAACGACAACACTGCGATATCATAAATATATATCCTGTGATATTTGAACAAAGTGCTCTGTCGAATTCGGAGAAACGAATTTGGAGAAATGGTCCTCTAAAATTGCTTTAAACAACAATATTTGGGACGAAGAAAAATGTTTCAGATATATTGTTCTGACCACTAAATACGCGAAAAGACTGAACTAAAAATATCATTCTGTATTGTTTTCAGTTTAGTCAGCATAATTGGCACTAAGGGAAACTACACTGCTGGCCACTGTAAATGCAACACCCTGAAGGAAACATGCAAATAACATGAAATTTACAACATGCATTAGCGAAGGTGAGATATGCAAATGATTAGAATTTCAGCGCAGACGCACATCACGCGCGCCTGTGGCGCCACTTCAAAGCGCTATTTAAGGCTTGGAGATTTCGACGATTTCAAGTTCCGCAGTTGTGTTTTTCTTGTGGTTTAAAAAAAAAACGATCCATTATGCCTCGTCGAAAATAGCGATCATCTTTTGATCAAGTATCCGAGTTCGACAGAGGAAGGATAGTGGCCTACCGAGATTGTGGATTATCTTTCAGGGAAATCGGTAGTCGTGTTGGACGAAACCAAACAACTGTAATTCGGATATGTGATCGTTGGATGCAGGAGGGTACGATGGACCGGCGTGTTCGATCGCATCCACCTCAGCGCACCACTTCACGTGATGACAGGCAAATTGTGCGCATGTCAGTGACGGATCGCTCAGTCACATCACGAACCATAGCACAGCACATGCAGTCTGTAACGCATCATCCAGTGTCTGCGCGTACCATTCGACGCCGTTTACAGCAGAGTGGTCTGTCCGCAAGACGTCCATTGCTTTGTCTACCCTTGACGCAGAACCACAGACGTCTCCGCCGCCAATGGTGCGATGACAGAAGGATGTGGACGGCAGAATGGAATGAAATTGTCTTTACTGACGAGTCACGCTTCTGTCTGCAACACCACGATGGTCGCATTCGAGTCTGGAGACACCGTGAAGAGAGGATGCTGAACAGCTGCGTTATGCACCGCCACACTGGTCCTGCACCGGGTATTATGGTATGGGGTGGTATTGGATATCACTCTCGCACACCTCTAGTACGCATTGCCGGTACTTTAAACAGCCAGCGCTACATCTCCGAGGTGTTGGAGCCAGTTGTCCTTCCTTACCTTCAGGGCTTGCCCACAGCCATATTTCAACAGGATAATGCGCGACCACACGTGGCACGCATTGTCCAACGGTTCTTCGTCAATCGCCAGATTGAATTGCTTCCCTGGCCGCCTCGCTCTCCGGATCTTTCGCCGATAGAAAACATGTGGTCCATGGTTGCTCTACGATTGACCCAGATTCCATCCCCAGCTGCCACAGCAGATCAACTTTGGCAACGTGTGGAAGCTGCTTGGTCTGCTGTACCCCAAGAACTCATCCAAAGTCTCTTTGAATCAATGCCGAGGCGTGTGGCAGCGGTGATCTCCAACAATGGCGGCTACTCTGGCTACTGATTTTGGCAGGAACCACACTTCACAGAAGTCTATAAATTTAATCATTTGATACTTGGTCAACATGTTATCTACAAAATAAATTTTGTTGTGATATCTCTTGTCTTTCTTGGTGTTGCAATTTGGGTGACCAGCAGTGTATAAATGAGGTACGCCAATGATGTCAAAGCATAAAATTGTAAATAAATTTTATTTCTCGCACAATCACGTACAGTTATACCTCAATTTCAACACTCAATTCCGGCACTGAAGTTGTTCATGGTCATAAGTAGTTCAAAGATTAATTTAGTTGATGGAAAAGGTTAAATGAATGTCTAAAAAAAGAAAACACTCGTTTGTATCAATGATTCTGAAGTGGCGATAAAAGATCCCCTCCCTCAATATTATATATATATATATATATATATATATATATATATGCAACGTTTACGTGTTTGGACAATTCAAAAATAAAGTTGCCACAGCAAGAAGTGATGTACTCAGTGGTAAGAACTGATTTAATTATAGTTCTTTTGAAATTTTAAGATGCCTCCTTTGGGTGTTTTGAATTTACTTGAGATTGTAATCTCAAATAAACGTAAGTAAGAATTGACAAGTAAGAAATTCCATTCAGTTGGTAAGAAATTAAAATTTCAACTTTGCACTCTATACTTTTTCCTCTGCTCTGCTCTTTATGTTGTATGAGAGATTTCCAATAAATTTATCATCTTCTAGTTTTAGTTCATATAAACAGTTATTGTCATTAAATTTATTATTTCATTAAAAATGACAAAGATAATTTTTATTTTAACAGTTCAGCAGCATATTTACTAAACTCCTTGAAATTTGTGTCTATGTCCCTTAAAACAGTTTTTTTATTTATCAAAAATAACGATTACACAATATTTCCGCAGAAACCAAACAAGTTTTTCAGATAAAGAGTACATTAGATATGAATGAAAAAGAAAGCACGTTTGCACGTATTTTATGCTATAACACTTTAAGAAGTAATTTTAAAACGTTGAAAAATTGGGACATTTTTAGTTACAGTCATAAAAAACAATTGTAGTCATTCACACTACAAGTAACAAACTTCAATCAAAATATAAAATCAATTTTTTTATCCAAAACACTAACAGGCAACACTTAACAAACATTGCTTCTATAAAACAGAGCAGAAAAACCTGCACTTCCCATAGACAACTTTATTTGTAATACCGGACATCACAGAAGCTATTCGATTCTAACTCGCAGAGGAGGCCTTTAATTTAAATTAGAGGGAAACCTCCAGTTGCAGATTTTTCTCCATCCAAAAACGTTGTCCCCATGCAAGGCTGTGAGAAATTCAATAATAATAAAAAAATAAATTAAAATTAATAGATTAAATAATTAATTAATATATAAGAATATATATATTAATATATAGATTAATTAATTAATATATTAAAATTAATATTATTATAATTAAATAGCAATATTTTTTATCCACTTGTGCACCTTGTATTAATTTTGAAACATCATAGCAAAGCTTTTAATCACTGTTAGTTACATTTTCGTAGTATAGATGGCAGCAGGAATACAACTACGATCTCAGTAAAAGATAGCCGTTCAATTCATACCAGACCTGCCTTAGTATTTGCTATATTTTTAGTATTTTTAAGCCAGTCTACATCTTTGAAGGTTTTGTAAATATATTTTAGAGGTACGTAGCTTTTAGAATTATTAATAAAATACTTCTTTAATCTTTTATAAAAAATTCAAGTATGATTTCAATTTTATGTATCAAAAATGATACATGGTGTGCTTACGACATTTTTTTTAAGGAATTATTATTAAGGGAATTAAATATTGCTATTCAGTTCCCTTAATAATTCGATTTGCTATTCATTCATTTGCTTTGCTGTTCTTTTCAGGAAGGAAACGTGGGCATGAAGAAGCGTGAGCTGCTGCGGAAGCTGAACAGCGACGACTCGCGTGACATACCGCGCATCTTCGCCAACCGCAGCCGCCAGCACCGATCCGAGACGGGCCGGCGTCGCAGTCTGGAGCGGACTATGTGCCTGGACTTGCCGGACCCGGCGGAGCAGTCCTCGCCCCCCTCCGACCACTTCCTATACGACAACTTCTGCTACGCCACCACGCCCAGCTCCAGCAATGAGAACAGCGACGGCGGGGGCGGGGGGCCCTACTGTGTCAGCTCGGATGAAGGGCCCCCTTACCCGGGCAGAGGGTCCCCCACCAGCAAGCTACTGCTCGAGTACGAGATGCACCTCCGGAACGCGCTGGCTCGCGGGCTGGATGCGGAGAGCTACAGTCTGCATACTTTCGAGGCGCTGCTCAGCCAGAGCATGGAAAACGTCGGTAAGTACCAAATGACATGAGATCTGACACCCTGGACCACGATCTCGTCCTATTAATCAGGAAAAGTGCACATCGTCTGAAATTGTTTTAAAAGAGATTCAAAATGGTAATTTTCAATACAGATCACCCATCTAGGACTAAATAGGTCTAGATGATACAATTCCTCCACAGGCCCGAGACACTTATTCCACCATTTAGGAGCTAGATGGTGTTATAACTGGATTCTAAATGTAAAACTAGCGTTCGAATATGTAACAAAATATTTTTAACAATGTAAGCGTTTTAGATAATTTTTTCTTCCATTTAATTAGATCGTACACTAAAACCAAAATTTAAACAAATTAAACAAGAGCACAACCAGAATTTTTAAGAAAGGGGTTTCTATGTAATAGGGTCGGATGTAAAGAATAAATGTTAGGTTAAATATTGTAACTCTGTAATTGCCACTTTTTTCACCATATTTTTTTTAGATAGAGGGTCAAGAAGAAAGGATATAATCCAAACACTTATCACCATTATATCCAATAATCTACCACCGAAACTAACTCTCCCTTGAATTTTCTGTCAGAGATTCATGACAGCAATAGGGGAAAGTGAATTTGAACGTATCATTTCGCGTATACATTCATACATACGTGGGAAAAAAATTCTCTCTGGAGGAGAGAGTTAAATAATAAGATTCGTTAAATAATAAGTTTTTAAACACAAGTAAACAATGTTCTCGCTCTCTATTGTATTGTGGTGTAGAAAGCAACACTGTACGTTCAAATTATATTAATAAATATTTTATTTTTAACCATGAATTCTATGTACCTAAATTTCCATCAAATATTTCAGTTTTCTGCTGTTCTGTCTTACAGTCAACACGTGATCGCAAGTACACACTTTATCTATCAACTTAAAGTTTTAAAGTATTCAGTCTCATATATTAACAAATTTCGATTTATTTTCCTTCTTAAAATAACTATAAATATGGAAAAAATGTTATTGTACACGACCTAAGCCGTGTAACACGAGATGAAAGGAGCTTAAATTGATATAGTGCGATCGATGACAAAATTAATAACTTGTTGATCAACTTTCTCATTAATTCAAAGTTGCCACTGATGAGAAAATAATAACTTGCCGACCAATTATAAATGTGGCGTTCGATCTTAAAAGGCTAGAAATTCATAGCAAGAAAATGTTTTACCTTTATGTTATAGGTGTTAAATTTTAAACTTTTTTTAATGATATTCAAAATGCATGTAATGAAAAGCATTTTTTTAATTTCATTTTGAAACACTATATAAGCTATTACCTCTTAAATCAGATGTCCGAAAACCGTAGTTTTGGAAGCACCGAACTAGAATATACGAAAGTTCAATATTTAAAAGCAATTAATTATTATTTTACCCCTATACATATATTGCTGTTATACACATAAACACACACTTGATAATCTTTCAAAATTAATATGCATTAATAAAATCAAAGTGTAAACAAAAATCTTAGTAAAAAATTTTAAATAGTGCTTTTGGGAGAACGAAAACTACGAAGCCAGTTGAATTGTAATAAATCCTCCCTGTTATTGTTAGAGAAAAAAATTTAAATTTCTAACTTTAAATCGTGGTATTAATTATAACGTAAAATGGGTAAAATGGGTAAAATGGGTAAAATTAATTATAACGTAAAATGTGGTAAAATTTATATCATCAGTCAAGAATTTCGTTAAATATTTAAACATAACAAGTTTACGGATATTTCATTTAAACGAGAAAACACAGAAGATCGTTCGCACTTTATGGAAACAATTTTGTAATTTATTTTTACCGTTTGTATTTTGAGATAAAAATTTGGCAATTTCAGAATAATTGTCTGCCACTGTTTTGTTTTGATTGAAATGTCAAATAAAAAATTTATTTTGAAAATTGCTCCTAAAATTGATAGATGGCTCGAAGGTTACGTAACTGCGCTTTCCGAGGAGAAATATTCGTATCAACAAATTATAAACCGGTGTAAAAATCGCGGTTGTGGCATTTCAAAAAAAGGTATTTATAATATATTAAATTTGAAAGGAAAAATGTCTAACTGAATGTAAAAATGAAAACATGACCGCGGAACCTCATCTTAAGACAGTTCGAACGCAGGTAAATATCAAGAAAGTGAAGTCTCTGATCCTAAAAGAAAATTTGCCGAATCAAAGATCCGTTGCATTGAAACTAGAAATGTCTTCTGGCACTATAAGTAAAATCATTTATAAAGAGTTTAAGTTAAAAAAGATATTTAAACCTAAAGTTCATCCTCTTTTACCAAAGTATATTGCTGAAAGAAAAACAAATTGTAGAAAATTATATGAAAAACACCTAGCTGCTTAAAAAGGGAAATTTGTGTTAACACTCGATAAGGCATGGGTGTAAGTGACTGTGACAAAAAAAAGATCAATTTTCAGTTGCTCAACTGATGGGAATGACCGTACGAAATGGATTCGTCAGTATACAGAAAAGTTCCCAGAGGGATTCATGATAGTTGCAGGATTTTGTTACAACGGCAAATTAAAAATCAAAAGTCTCAAGTAAAGCCAAAATTAATTCACTCTACTATCAGCATAATATTTTAAAACCATTTTTTTTAAGAAGAAATTCCAGCCGTATGTGGAAAGGATATTGATAAAGTTGAGCTTCATATGGACAGCCTCTAGTCCCACGTTAAATCAACTGCCGATTACTCAGCAAAGAAAGAATCAGAAACAGGAATAAAGTATATTCCATTTAATGAAATACCTGTAAAATCCCCTGACGCTTCTCCAGTGGGCTTTTACGATTTCGGTTCATTAACACGAGCCTTAAGAAAGCTGCATCCAAGAACACTGAACAGACTTTGGAAAACGGTCCAAGAGGAATGGGGTAAAATTGACATGACAGAATTAAGAAAAAGTTTACTTTCATAGAAAATCCAAACTAGAGCTATTGTCAAGAACCATGGCTATCCGATAGAAGCAAATCGCCGCAAAAAATACGGCATTTATACATAAAACTTACTATCAAAATCGTTTCCATGAAGTGCGAACGACCTTCTGTATAATATCTTAAAACATATCACATTATACAATAGACTATTATACTATGAATTATATATTTTATCAACTACAATGTATATTATATATTTCATGTTTCCTGTTCATTATATATATATATATATATATATATATATATATATATATATATATATATAATGAACATCTTGCGATGATAAAACAAGTTTGAAAAGGTCAGCCACATGGCTGGGCAGTCAAAGATATGTTCTGGAGAAAGCTAGTTTTCTGGACAATTTCAGCAGTTGATCTTGTTCAATCAGGGTGGATTTTCATACCCTTAAAATTATTAGTTCATAGTCTAACACACTATCCATAGAAGAGGGATGTCATTGCCTCGAAAGAGGTTGGACTTCTACCTGTTGGTCAGCGGAAGGTCTTATATTTCCCTTGTACCACCTAATGGAAATTCCAGTGGATCCGCCCACTAGGGCTTAGAGACTTCCCAGAAGGACAAAGTACCTTAAATCGCTAAACCTAAAATTGTGGCAGGATTTTCTGATCAGTTCCATCTAGACGGGATGAAGTATCAGATCTGTCGAATAAAAATAAAAGCTGGGTCTCTTAACGTCTTAATGAAAGGGTAGAATCTTCAATTGTAAATTGGATTCGTCAGTTATACTCTTTTATAATTACTTCCAATTTTGTTTTTTCTTCACCTTCTTTAAAACTATTTTAGTCGAAAAGCAACAAAACTAATATGTTAAGATTAGAAAAATTGACTTCTAATTTACGTTTAGACTTTTTCAAACACATAAACTAATGTTTCTAATATAATGATGTTTTTAAAACACAGCAAGAATGATTTAAAAAGCTGAAAGATTACTTGATTTTATTCATACTTCAATTAATTAACGAAAAAATTTTTACTTAAATGAAGATATCAAATTACTTAGCTCGAAAGTTACCGTATGCATGATGGACAGGTTAAAACTCTCCAACAAGAAAAAAATATGTTTTACATAAGAAAAAAATCCAGTTTAATTAATTGCTCTTTTGAAGCTCGTATATTCAAATTTGAGGAAGAAAAATTTTGAAAAGTTTTATGTGCTCATTAAAATTTTTTTAGCATTCCAAATTTTACAAAATATTTTGAATGAACTTAATTAATTACCATTGCTTTCTCTTTTGAAATGTTTTCGTACCTTAACTACTAGGCAACGTACATTTTTATTTTAAAAAAAACATATAGTATTTAAAAACCTAGTGACAGTTAAAACATTCCAGTATTTTCATTTTTATAATATTGCTAATTATATTTATAAATTTTTACATTTTTCAGTCATAATATTACCTTAATT
The DNA here is from genome assembly GCA_907164885.2 of Dolomedes plantarius. NCBI lineage: Eukaryota > Metazoa > Arthropoda > Arachnida > Araneae > Dolomedidae > Dolomedes > Dolomedes plantarius. The sequence continues at coordinate 170,376,391 of OU015497.1, read as the reverse complement.
TCATACTGTATGACTTCTGATTATATTTCATTGTGACTTATTTGAATTTCTGGGATTTCTGTTCCTAATATCACCAACGTTTCTTAGTGTTGTATAAATTATTATTGTTGAATAAATAACGGGTAAAATTCCGTTGCCCTTATTACTGTATTCTTGCTTTTATATTAAAATTGATATTTATCTATGTTTACTCAAATGTTATGTCAAACATTAAATATAATTTAAGTAATTCTTTATGATTCTTTAACTTGCAAAAATTTTACCTTCGATCTGCTTAAAAGACTTCTACATAATTTGTTCTCTGTTAATGATTTTTATATTCTCTGTGTATCAAATTGACGTGGTAAGTCAAATGTTTCTGTTGGTGAAATTCACTAGATGTGTGTATCATGCTTCTAACATTGCTATGTCACTGTATTAAAAAAATGTTCATTTTGCTAGTATATAGCTAGAGCTCTCAAATGCACATTATTTTAATGGGGCTAACGGAAATTCCAACAAATACTTTTAAATAAAAGCTGATTCGGTTGTCTTAGTTAAAATTGCATCCAAATCAAAAACAAGCACCTTAGCTTCACTGCAAAAGTTTCTGTATCGCTTTACTAAACGAGATGACATGTTTCAGTAGCGGCACTGAGTAAATCTGTGCACGAATGTCTGTTTTTATTTGGCATTTATTTGTTATCGTTTTTCTTCTGTTTAGCTCGTAGTCCTATGTTGTTTGTTCTTTTTTGTCGTTGTATCCCGTTTTTTGCACGTTTGGCTTGAGATGGTTTCTTTTTGCTTCTTCTTTCCCTCTTTTAGTTGCTTTAATGCGTGAAGTGCATAACGAACTGGAGGCCATCAGGCAGGAAGAGAGAAACATCTGCAACCTGGACGGGATGACCGGGAATCTTGACAAAAGTGAGTCACACACACACTGTCACATTTGTTTTGTCTATTTTTTGGCGATGCCCTCCCCCTTTCTTTGCGCAGTGCACTGTTTTATCGTTTTGTTTCAAATGTGCATGACTGTTTGACGAACAAATGAAAAATATTAGCTATGCATTTTTTAGAGAAACACCATGGCATGAGCAAAAAAAAGGTATTCACACTTGAATTTCACCACGGTAGGTTTCCATCCTTTTTAGATTCCACAGAAATAAAAGAATTACCTTCACCCGTCCACAGATACTTTAGAAGCAGTATGTTCGAATTTCTTGCTGTCCTTAAATACTATCCAAACATAGAAAAGCGAAGCAGTGGTAAACATGAAATACTGAATCGCTTATTCAACAAACCCTAATGGACTGTGCTTTTAATACAAACAATTTATTTCTTTAGATACAGGGTCCGAGGTAGCCTAGTATTAGCGAGCAAGGGGTGCTGGGTTCGAATTGCGACGATGCCATTAAATACCTTCGTACCTAGGCTGGATATGAGCACGTTAAATCCGTAAACCGGAGAGTCTTCCTATGAGGTCAGAGAGGGCGGAAGCAGCAGCCTCATAGCGCATATAGATTGGTGCAGAGTTCTCTGCCTGCAGACCCCCGACTCCTGTCATCACATTAGTCACGGTAACATTAGACACGGTATTTAGAACCACCCCCATTCCCGCCCCCAAGGTTTCTGTGATCTGGTGTCTCCCCCGACCCCGCTCGACACCATTTGACCGGCTGACCTCCCGCCCTTTCTTTGATGGACCGCCAGAGGAGGCGATCCACGCATAGTACAGAGTACAGAGTGAACATAAATCACTGGATTCCCCAAGGCACAGGCAGAGAACTCTGCACCAATGTATATGCACCATCAGATGTCGCCTCTGGGGGCTGTTTGGTCAAAACTGAGGCGGCACCCGGGTCTGGAATTCGTTCACCTATACAGTGCCCCCGGTTGAAAGCAACCAAACATTTTTGTGGATTATGTGCAAATGTCTTAATGGACAAATGCCCCGCATTGGGGGGGGGGGTAAAATAATCTTTAGATATGCCTTCTGTGAAAATGAACTAACCCAATATCTCGCTGCAGCAGGGCTTAAATTTAATGAAAAACATAAGCCTTAGATAGGAAATCCTTGAGTTAAAAAAAGGGAAATCGGTGCTAGAATCAAAGAATCCGAGTCCCGCTGATGGTAGGGATGTTTGTAGCCTTTCGATATCGGCTCTAAGCTGTATGTCCCATTCATTATAACACCGGTGTATCTAAAATTAACCGTAGCCCTCCCGTCAGGTTAAGTGCTATAGCATCTGGAACAATATTGTTCTTAAAAAAATGAACTAAGTATTTGAAACATCAATATGACTAGTATATAACTGCGGTTCTGGTACCATAAAGTATACAAGGATCATACTAATAATGCTGTCTCTAATGTAGACCTGAATTTTGTTATTTAAAATGTTAAACCGTTTGTTTATTTTATGTGGGAAGAAATTCATAATTATGTAGTTATTTGTAATATTTTTTCAAATTTATATTTTTAGGATACTTTCTAATTTAGAATAACCAAAAGTAGTACAACGACAAACATTAATTCCTTTCTTAAAAGTTAATCAAATTTTATTATTTTATAAAATTCTGAATAATAATAATAATAATAATAATAATATTATTATTATTATTATTATTATTATTATTATTATTATTATTATTAATATGACAATTTAAAATTAGAGGGTTAGAATATTTTTTGACTGAAAAGAAATTGAAAAGATCGAAGAGAAATCTGATGACAATGCAAAGGTGTTCGGTATTCATTCACTTCACTATTACCCTTTGGATCCCTTTCTAACAAATTAACTAGTTTCTGTATGATGCAACCATAGAGAAACTTTGCAGAGCTTTGGTATGATACCATTCGATAATATCATACCATCTTGCTTGAATCCAATGTTATAACAAATCATTGAAGCAGGTATTTTAATCCTTAATACAGTATTCAAATTCATTTTATTCGGGTTTTGATGAGCATCCTAATTCCTTTCACTACGGATATATTTCTTTTCCCAAAATAATTATGTGCTACTTGGAGATAAGTATATAAGTGTTTGAAGAACTATGGATATTTATTGGTGCGAAATAGCCTATCTGGGGAAATCCCGTCGCTATAAAGCTATATCTGTCTTTTGTGCAATCCATTAGTTTTCTAGACAGCCCATCCACAAGACATCGAACCAGATTTGTTCATATTTTATCCAACTTTGTATGCATTATGGAATAGCTGCAATCAGTGTATCAGCAAATTTTAGTCCTAAGTCAATAATGGGCGGGCCGGCATTATCCTGATAAAGAATTAATGACCTTGGAAAGCCGCATCCACAAATGACAACAATGATGACAATGTTACGCTCACCGAGAGACATTTGTAAGTCATCAACTGCACCTTCAAACCATCGTTCATTTTTGAAGATATCACCAACACCACTGAAATCCAAATCGTGCTGTTTGGTCTTGGTACTACTGCACGCAACGAAGTCCATTTCTTGCGATGGGGGATCTAGCGAGAAAATTTTATGTTTACGATAGAAGCAATAACAGTTAATATTGGTACTGCCTTTTATCTACTAAATTTTTTTTCAGTTACTAGAATGGTTTGTGTACTCACTCTATCGTCCCCGTGGTTGTTTCATCGACAAGACAAATGATGAAGCCGTGCATACCCTCTTACACGACTGGAAGTTTCTCGTGTTGACACTCTAGAAATGTTACTGACATCAGACGCACATGAGGGTTCAAAAACAATGTACTGAGTGTCATCCATTTAGGCAATTTTCATACACATTGATATGTTTTTAATATGCATCGCAGAGAAGAACCTCTAAACATTGAATGCTTGGGTGGGAGGTGTATGCTTACTGAGTTTCATGGTTCTAAGTTTATTTTATAGAGCAGTACATTTTTTTCTTTAAAATGTTGAATGAATACGTTCTGTTCAAACAAAATATATATTAAATGTATATATCCTATAAGAACAATGAAACAATTTTATCTACCTTTTTGTAAATTCATTTATGAAAATTAATAACATGAGTATAAAGCGAGAAATCAGAATGCATGTTTTTATTCAATTCAATGTCTCTAGATTGTGATTAAATTTCTATTTTAATGGGAACATACAAAAACTTTATAAGACTGGGAGGACAAAAGCAAACGGGTTCATTCTATTTATAAAATTCTCGTCTGGCATTATCTATCGATCTTCCATTAAGCTTACTATATGCATTTCGCATCATAAATGATTCCTAATGGAAATACTCAGTATGGAAACAAAAGTTCACTTCAGTCACCTGACGTAGATCACAAGTCTGACACTATAATTCTGTAACGTCTTGCTTATTACTTTCTTCCAAGTTTCTTAGTCTAGAATAAGAAATAGCTTTTTAGACATCACCAGTTATGTTTCAAACAAACCTTTTTACTGTCTCCTGTACCATAGACAAGCAAATATGAATTCATTCTAAAGTTCCAATTTTGTTGACACCACATTCAACCCTGCTTTCCAGCTTAAGGAATAATGAAAGATATGTAAGCCATTAGCAGTGTTTTAGTACTTTAATAATATCAGAATTTGGTGACAGTAACTAATGGAGGAATATATTTTTAAACTTAACAACCCTGTTCTATCACTTCGAAGATACGAAACAGAACAATCAATATTTCATTTCTTTCTTCCAGGATAAGGTTCTTTAAGCAATACTTTCAAATAATTATACTATTTGCAACGTTGCTCTTCCTTGTACAATAAAACAAGAAAGTTCTTTATATGATTGGCTGCCAGACACTCGCCCTTCAATCTCATGATTTCTTTCTGCCTTCCAATGTAATGAAATGGACACTAGATACAGTGATTTCCGCTTATAAGAATCACGTTTGTTATTACTGTTTTTGATTCTTATAAGCGGATGATTCTTATAACCGAAATATAGGTTTTTGGACAGGAACACACACACCTATATATACATATATTAGATAATTTACCATAAAATACTCTTTAATTTACATTAACTATCTTTTATTAAAATTATTTTTTATAGTTTTAAAAATAAAACTTAATTTTTAGACCTATAAGTAGATACACATGATTATAGTAAGAGAAGAAAAAATCCAATATTTGTTACAACATACCTGCTTAACATTTTTAACATTTCAACTACAGGAAGGGAGCAAGAAAAAGTTTTATACGGTAGTTTGACGTCATGAAGTTTTCAGAAGGCTGTTTATACCTCTTCCAATACTTATAGTATCAGACGAAGATTTACTCGGACGGGTAAAATTGCCCCCGGGTCAAGCTAATAGGAAAGTGTTGTGGTAAAGCGTTTAATGGGAAACTATTATGTTATGTCTAACAAAGAAAGGGGTGAATTTTACGACTATATTCCATCCCATCTTATCAATCTTTCTTTAAAAAAAAGAAAGAACTTCGTGCCTTTTGAGGGTTTAAGTAGCTTTTTTGGAAAAATGAAAGGAAAGCGAAGAGTGTAAACAGATTCTTATAACCGGTGGATTGATTCTTTAAAGCGAAAATTTTAACATGGAGATAATTCATTTGTTTTTGTTTTCGCGATATTTATTCTTATAAACGGTTGATTCTTATAACCAGTGATCACTATAAGCGGTGGTTACTGTATTTTCCAATGTGGAAAAGCAACACATCCTTTAAGCTTGTCACTGAAACACAGCAATAATTCAGATGGAGGAATCAATATCGAATAATTTCAAGAGAGAAAATCATAGCTTGCCAAATGTTTAGAAAAAAAACATATTCCCCTAGACGGAGGGATACTTAAACTGTGTCCCACCAAGCACTTATGTGCAACCCCATACACTCATCAGGCAGGTACTTTTGTAAACACAATTTTGGAAATGAGTGCCTGAAAAATATAAAACTCTACAAAAATGTGCCACCTGTTGCTCACGTTGTTCGTATCAACGTATCTTTGTGAATTATCCAATTACAAAATGAAATATGCAAAGTAAGCTTATTTAGTAATCGGCTAACTGATTCTTAGTTCGATTACGTATTGAGTGTAGCATGTAGCAAGTATAAATGTGATTTGTCTAAAATAGTCAAAAGTTTGTCTCAACATCAAAAATTACACTCATTTTTAAATAAAAGTCTCAATACATTTAGGTTTTGAGTTTTAGTTTTTACATTATTATACTATGAGGTATAGTGTACTATGTTGTTGCCCGCGTAACGTAGCAAACATATGCTTGTGGTCCGAAGAAAAAAAGGTTGAATATGGCTGCCCTAGACGGAGGGAGCGTTCGTCATACAACTATTTTTTTTCATTTAAATCTTCTGCTCGCAAATTACGTACATAATCTAAAACACTCATCAGATAAATGAATTTCTATGGTTTTCTGAAGAGTTTGAATCCATCAAATACCATTTAAAAGATAATGTCTTTTAATTTAGAGTAAGTTATACTAAATATATGTGGCATGCCCTTCAAATAATATTAGCTATGCGTTACTTTCGTATTTAAATATTAGCCTTTAAATCTCACTTTCTTTAATGCAATTGCATAACATATTATATTAATTTTCCCTGTGTTCTATTAGCTTTGAGGTGGTTGGACAAAATAATGGTAACACTCATCCTTTGATGAAAAACATTATTTAGCGTAATGCCACTTCTGGTATACAATACACCATGATTTTACCTGAAAATTGAAATATAAAGCCATTATTGGAATGTTATAACATTTTTCCATGTAGAAGCACCGAAAGTTCTTTCAGGTGTAAGGAGAGAGGATACATGATCTTGTTTGCTAAAATAAACAAGGATGCGTAAATATGATGCTAATATCTAGTAACTGTTAACCCAGGTAAGAAATTAAGCTTCATCTGTATTCTCCACCAAACACGTCTAAATAGTATATGGATAGGGACACTACCATCAGGAAAATGCTATCTCTTTCCGCCTGGTTGAAGTGAATGCCTCAAATTCCTAAAATCCCTCTTTTGCGAGTGCTTCTTTCAAGTTGACTGTAAAACCTTTAGAAGATCCAGATTTATCTGCTCGGAGCATCATAAATCTCAGCCATGCATCGCTTTTCGAAGTAGGCAGGTTAGTTCGTAAACTACTTAGAGGTTTCTCTAAACATAAATGCATCCACTGCTTGGATACTAATGCAAAAATTGATTCGTCAGACTTAACTAACACGCTCTGAGAGAGGCCATTTAATAGCACATATTCATTGCATTATTAAATTCACCTTTTGGAATCCAGCTGTGTAATAAGTTACTTTAAAATTGCAGCTTTGCTATAAACATTCTGAATAGGAAGTTTGCTCTTCATAATTTTGGTAAACACGGGATTTTCAAGCTGCCGTCTATTCCTTTTAAGGTGTCAAAACCATGTTTTATACTCACCTGATAATGTTTAGCCGCTATATATTTGGAATCAAAATCTGAAGGTTTGAATCTCACCGATGGCAGGTTGGTTTTAAAATGTATGTCCCAATTTCTGTAGTCCTCGTCAAGCAAAAGATGACGGTAGGTCTCTAAAACAAACTCTATAATTCTCCTGCTGCCCATATCATTCAGTTTCTTAATGCATCAACTATGGTTTTTGGCATTATAACTTTTACCATCAACTGTAAATACTGAAATTACTTTAAATGTTGTATTTCTATTTGCCCTGAATATTTTAATTATGTTAGTCCTGAATTTTGCACCTCCACAAGCACCAAACACTTGCTGTTATTTTAATTATGTTTGGTTTGACAATGTATGCACTCAAAACACTAGCATAAACAAACAGCTGCCCATTAACTGTGAATAGAGCTCACGCACTGACTTGGGAAATAATCAAAAGGTAGCAGTAGGTACAGATTAACCAATTGCATTTTTAAACAGGCTCCTTTAATAGCCAGTGTCTCCATTATTTTGTTCAACACTTATATACTCTGTTTTATTTTAAACTTTGGCGCTAAACTTACATTTACAACTTGTATTTATGCTACAGTATGTTTGCATATTTATAAATCTTTTGCAGGAACCGCGAAGTGCAGTACCCTTCCCCTGCCGCAGGGTCGACCGATGGCTCTGTCTTCAGGGGCCCTGTCCTCCGCAGGCAACTCGTTTGAAACGACGGCCTCCTCCATACCGCAGCAGCTCTCCACCGAAAGCAACGATTCCAGAATCTACCTCACCTCCTCAGAGGTAAGGGACACAAATTCTACAGCTTTTGTTCACAGTCGTCGGAGGCAACGCAGTCAGGATGAAGAAACGATTCTTTCATTCTGATGAGCTTGCGTGCGTACGTGTTTCAAGGGATTATTTCAAGACTTTTTGCGTGTCACAATGTGGCAATGAACCTCAGATAGCAGCCTCACTACCACTTGAGTTAGCCAGACAGGTGCCTGAGTTCCACCAGTGAAGACACAAGTGTCTTGACACTCAGATTTTAGCTAACACGATTCTCGGTGCTACTACAGGATATCGCCTTGAAAACTTTCCTACTTGTTATACAATAAACACTCAATAAATAATCTTAGAAACACCCGATTAGCTATCACAAAGCACAACCAATTGTAGACATCTAGGACAATATGAACACTGCATACAAATAACTCAAAACCCGCACTTCCAGTTAAAGGCTGGTAATATAACCTTTCACTGCCCTAACAGCCTTCTCGTCTGTGCTTGCTTCGCCATATGTAAGAGATTCTCAGACACAGTCGTCAATATATGCATAGCAAATGTTATATCTTTGAAGAACAGAAAGAAGTTAAAATTCTAGGAAAATATTCATAACTAACACTTTTGTTTATTCTTGCATACCATAAGGTCAAACGGTGCTACCAGAATTGAGAAGGAATTTATTAGTTCGGCAAGTAATAAAAACCCTTTATGAATAAGCAAAATTTGAAGAACAGACAGTATATACATATTTTTAAAAATAGGCTATTCATTTGAAGTATTTATAAAGAATAATATGTTTGTACAAGACCAAGTGAGAAAACCTAAATAAAGTACTCAAATTCAGTTGCTGGATTTAAATATAAAGATTTAAAATGTTACGAACGAGATGAGTTTCATAAGTATAACATCAATTTACAATGTGATCTAACAAAGCTTATTCCTTCGTTTCGTCTTGAACTTTGAAGAAAATAAAAAGAAGAAATGGTAGCTAGCCCAAGTCAGTCATGAATTTTCATAACTTCATGCATGCTAATTTTTTACCGAGAAAGTAGTGAAAACCGCAATCGAAGCATTTCCAATAGTTTTTTAGAAGTATATATACGTAAAATTAGAGAACAGATGAAAGAAATAGTCACCCTCTTTCCCCTCACGCACAAGAAATAATCGTATACATATATATTAATATACATATATATATACTCCTAGTATCAGATTTAACATTATAAAGGATTTACATAAATATAGTTAGCCTGAAGTATAGCTAATTTTAAGTATATATGAAAAGAAAATGAAGAAAGGGAGTGTTTGATAAAATCTTTTGATAACCTCGGTGGAAGATACTAATTCATCCAGTGATGAGATTATATCAACTCTTGACTGATGATAATATATGAATTTACAACATATACGCTGATAATAGAATAAGAGAGTCTGCTTATTACAGACATTAAACTGTTTTGTAGAGTCAGATAATCTAGACTAAGAAAATATTAAGTTTTTGCTAAATTTCAAGTTAATGCTCTAGGATAGAAGTCTTTTCTACTGCTTTAAAAAAAAAGGTTAAACTCGTGCCTTTTATCACAGAAAATGGATTAAGCATAGTCACTAGGGAAGATGATGACTGTCACCGGTTCTCAGGAAAATAAGATTTGCTGAAAGAAGATTTAAAAAGGGATCTTTGAAAGACGTCAGTCGCGAACTTGATAAAATAAGCAAAGCTGAGAGACTGTTATAAAGTTACTTAAACAAATGAAACTAATAAGCCTTTTGAGAAAACTATTTGTATATGGAAGTGGTGTAATAAAGATTTGCCGCAAAATATACTTGTTAGAATTCATTAATTCTATTCATACTTTTACCTATTCATCTATCACCAACACGCTAGAACTTTCCCGCACTGACTATATTTCTAACAGCCAAGAAGATTATCATCCGTAAAATTTATCATCATTCTTGAAAATCTTTTAACTTTCGTAATATAAGTAGCATCTGCGTTACGTCCCTTTTCCATTCTGAAAGCTTGAAATCACGTGCTAAGAAGTAAATGAAAAAAATTCACTATGTGGCTCTGATGAACTGAAAAGTAGAATCTGATAATAAAGTATGAAATTTCATTCATGGGAATAATTAGAATTTATCCAAATAGATTTCATTTTAAGACTTCAATGACTTAAATATTTGAGTTGAGTGGTAACCAATTATTCCATTGGGTATTCTTTGGTTTGTTTGAGGTTTAATATTTAGGATAATAATAATTGAGCTAAAATGTTCTGCTAAATTCATTAATATCCCAATATCCCAGATCTGATGTTTTTATTTACGATCACTCTTAACCAGAGTTAAACTTGGGAAATATATTCTTCCATGAGAATAAGTATAATTGCAGGGGATTTCTATGCTAATATGTAATAAACGAAGATTATGTTTACAAGTTACGTAATTGTTGAAATTTATTAACATAATAACTTAAAACACATACTTAGAATATACTATGGACATATTCTAATATTACATGTGTATGAATTGCTGTAGCATATTTTCTATTGCACTAACTTCAGTCTTGTGACCAACTGATACGCGAAAAGAAAAATAGATATTAGATAAATCGAATCTTTTTTCAGGACATTTTGATGTAAAGAAACGTATGGGAAGAAAATGTAGCATGTTTATATGCATGAAAGTGTCTCGTTTAACTTTACTTGGTCGATCTTTCTCAAAAGAACTTAGCTCATTCAAAAGAGGATATTTAAAATTCACCAAATTAGGAATGCATAACTTCTAACTTCAATCCAGAACTTACAGCATTTATATTCGAGAAAATTTCAATAATAAAAAAAAGATTGACTCTTTCTTAAATAATTTATCAGTAAGTTATTAATAAAATCAAGACTAAATGACCAAATCAAGAACGAAAGAGACCATATTATGACACGAGAGAAAAGTTCAAAGAAGATGCATTTTCTTTTTAGGTAAGAGATTGTTTTATAATCAAGCTCAAAATCGACATCATCTATAAAGAGAAAACGATTTCTACACTGAAAAGTAGATTTCCTTAAATATTTCATTAAAAAAACTAGTTAAATGGTAAACAAAGCACAGAGGAAGGAGCAAAAAGTAGAAGTATTTTCTATATTTGGCTACATTAATAATAAATATGCAGGATCAGTTGCTTAAATTTTACAGGAAACATTACCATCCTATTCAAGCTATACGCAAATGACAACAATATTAAAATGTCAATGATATCGGGGTTGAACATTTATTGACTTTAACAAAATGTACAGAACCCAACAACAGTTAAGATTATTTCACTTTTATTGAATATACCTTAATTTGCATTGAATTTAAATTTTACCTTCATATAAGAAATTCCAGTAACCCGTCAAAAGTATTCAATTTATCAAAAGGGAACATCAAAAAAGGTTTCAGACAAAACATATTTTCAATACTTTTAAAATAAAAACGGTATTTTCGTAACCACGGTCTTTGATTTATAAAAAAATGAAAATTTTTCTCAAACCAATTAAATTAATAGCACTTCACTGGAGATACACTAAAAGACAACAAGATAGAAAGAATTCAAATCCTCGATATATAAAAAAATTAAAAGTTTATGAGAAATAATTTGTAATTGCCACGGTTTTAATTACTCCATTAATGTGAAAGCCATTCGAAAAATTCGTGACCCCCTACATCGAGATCGTGCTTTTTGTTGAAGACATTCCTGGCAAATTATCCATAAGAACCCTGCAAAAACTAACTAGTATATACTTGAGCAATAAACGTTTCATAGCGCATAGACAAACTCACCTTAATTTAATTACTCTGTTAATGTCATAACCACTTGAAAAATCCGTGATCCGACATCGAAATCGTACTATTTATTGAAGACAATCCTTCCAAATTATCCATATGAACCATGCAAACAGTAACTAGTATATGCTAGTGTAATAAGTCTTTCACAGTGCACAGACAAACTTGCTTAAAAAGTTATGTATATTAAAGATATTTCAGTGTAACGACCATCTTAGGAGATAAGATTTTGGGAAAGATTTGTTTAAAATCATTCATTTTAAATTCCACATCTCAGGGTCTAAGACAGGCAACTCAAGATATATTTTAAAGTTAGAAATTTGCGAGTTAACATTATTTTCGAAAAAAATTAACTTAAATGACATTAGAAGTTAATAAAATTAATAAGGAAATATTTTTAACCGAATGCAAATTACATGACACATGTGATGAGGGATATGCTTTTTCGATATATCTAATGCATGAGACTTCTTTTATAATTTTTCTCTCTAAAATATTGACACTCGTCTTGGATGCATATATTTTTCGATGTAAAACTGGAGAAAAATCCTTTTTTGGTATAAACCGCTTTTAATCCCCAGACAGGATCATTTTCTTAACTGTCTCCTCCATCACTGCTGTCTTGGATAATTTCTAAAAATCCGAGAAGGTAGAAAGAGTTTGAAAATATAGCAAAACACAATGCAAAAAGTGATTTCCCACAAGGGAAAGATAGCTTTCAAAGATAATTTTCTATCAGAAGCTGAAACTAAACCTCCTATCTCAACGAGCCCATCGTTTTTTATAATGAAATATAAATTCTTAAAATTCAATAATTAGAAAAATTACAGGTTTCATCGAATTTTTTAACATACTGAAACTTTATGATATTTGAACAAATCTGATAAAAACAAAATTGTTTTCCAATAGTCACAAGACAGGAATGTATTTCTTTAAACTCCTTAGAATCTGGCGTCCTGAAAAAAAAAAATGAAACTCGCAATTCATGCAGTTTGTTTTATGTTCGTGTTTAAGCTTATAGCGAATCACAATAAAAAATTGAAGCAACAAATCCACTTCATTTGTCTAGTGAGCTATGATCCAGCTCCGTATAAGACTAAATTTTGATTTAACTGTACTTTTTGAGGGTGAAAACTC